>JAOQMP010000208.1:22862332-22880291 GCA_027563575.1 Erythroxylum pedicellare | reverse complement strand
TAACTTATTATAAAATATCTTGAAAATATTAAAATAAATTTAATTAATTAAAAATAATTTATCTTTCATCTAATTTGCAATTATCATCAATAATAAAAATACAATGGCTTTATCAATTAAACATGTTCTTATTTTTATTTAAAAGAAAACATAAAATTAAAAAACCCTAAATAATCCCACAAAAGTGAAACTGAAATTCCATCGTAGTACTGTAGCTCGCACGCAGGATCTTGACGAATTAGAGATTAAAAAGCCAAGAAAAAGAAAAAGGATGCGAGATGGCTTGACAAAGGTCCACTCAAAAGTAGCCACGTATTAAAAAGGCTGGCAGTTTGTGGGCTTCCCATTCTATGGGCCTTTGGTTCGATATTATCCGTCTCTCACACTTCCTCCATCTTCTTTCTCTCTCTAATCTGGGAAATTATTGGATTGGATAATTTCCAGTTAATTTGCCTAACCGAAAATGGCAGGGCTGAGCGCGACTAGCGATATGTTTGACGCATATTTTAGGAGAGCAGATCTGGACGGTGACGGTCAGATCAGTGGAGCTGAAGCCGTCGGTTTCTTTCAAGGCTCTGGTTTATCCAAGCCAGTTCTTGCGCAGGTATTTGAAGACTTTTGCTTGGAAGATTTTCGTTTCATGTAAATTACGGTCATTGGAATAATTCTTCTCTATTTGGTTAATTACTAGATACATTTCACAATTTTCTTGTTGAAAGTCTTTATAATCATCTGCTCATGAGGGACAGAAACTTGCGTACGCTGTTGCACGTTTGAAAACATGTGCGCCTACTTCACAGTGATCCGACTCAGCCACGTTCTTTGTTTTCTCCAACATAATTGTGCATATCTCTTTGCACTTTACTATAAAATCCTTTCCTAATTGATGATTTATTCTTGTTACAGCAACCTGACAGTTTGTTCCTGTTCGGTTCTATGCAGGTATGGATGCATGCTGATCAGAAGGGAGCTGGCTTCCTTGGTCGGCTAGAATTCTATAATGCCCTTAAGCTTGTAACTGTGGCACAAAGTAAGAAAGAGTTGACTCCGGAGATCGTGAGAGCCGCACTGTATAGTCCTGCTTCAGCTAGAATTCCCGCTCTACAGATAAACCTTGCAGCAACACTTGCATCTAAAGTAGGACCACCTGCTGCGCAGTTGACTGCCAGCATATCTGCAACACCGCAAATTGTTGGCATCAGACCACAACAAGCACCTGGAACTGTGAGCACAAACCACAAGTTTTCTCAAACGCAGCCTCCAAGTTCATCAGTCTCAACCAACTTGCTTGCTGGAAATACAAGGGGGTCCGCTACTCTAATTCCCAGCAGAGGGGTTGTTCTTCATACGACTCAGGATGGATTTGGGATGGCAGTGCCAGGGTTTGCACCTGCTGGCCAATCAAGACCACAGATGACAGCTGGGCTGACGCCTTCTGCTGTTCCAAAAGCTCAAAATGTGTCCTTATCATCAAATCAACAAGCAACAAAGGACTCAAAAAAATCATCACAAAATGTATTTCCATTTGACTCACTTTTTGGAGATGTACTTGCTGCAACTCCCATTCAATTGAATCAAAGATCCTCACCAGCTGCATCTTCTACAGGCAACTTATCTTTCTCATCAACAATTGTTCCATCATCAGGAGGCTTCCAAGCTTCTTCAAAACCAAGTTCCCATGACTCTTCACAGATTACATATTCCATATTCCCAACAACCTGGATCTGGTCCACCAACTGGAAGAAAAAATGAGCTGGCTAATGTCCAAACTGTTGCCATTCCTGGTTTTTCTGTTGGAGCTGGAAGTGTAGTGTCTAATCAATCCCAGCCTCAATGGACAAGGATGACTCAATCTGACATTCAGAAGTATACGAGGGTATTTATTTAAGTTGACACTGATAGAGATGGGAAACTTACTGGTGAACAAGCTCGAAGTCTCTTCTTAAGTTGGAGGCTACCAAGAGGTAGATTGATAAACTCAGTTTGTTTTAGCTATTGGTATTTGTTTAATTTGCACAGTTTTCTGGAAACTCATTCAGGTTAAAAGGTTATTTAACACAATTGAAGCATAATCAGAAACATACCAGGAAGCAGAGTGGGCATACTTGTTGCTTGCAGCATCTCATTAACGTAGTATAATCATTAGAATCTTTCTTGGTGTTATGTGCATTGATGATATTTTAATGAGAATTCATATTGGAGCTTTTTCCTTACTATTTACAGTTATGAAAGCTTTGAGTTTGAAGATTGCCTTTAAGGAATACATCTTTATTGATACACAGTACTGATCTTCTTTTAATTAGTCTTGGTGATTCAGAGATCTTAAAAAAGATATGGGACCTATCTGATGAGGATAATGACGGCATGCTTTCTTTAAGGGAGTTCTGTACTGCTCTCTATTTGATGGAACGTTATAGAGAAGGTCTTCCTCTTCCTACAACACTTCCAAGCAGTCTGATGTCAGACGAAACTCGGCTATCCATGACAAGTCACCCTGCTGCATCACATGGTTTTGGAACTTTGACATCGGCTCCTGGTATGGTATAATGTTTACAATATTAGTTTTATATCTACACTGTGGATTCACTTTTAAGTGAGAAGCTAATGAATATCCTTAGGTTTGAGACATCCACATACTATGCCTGTTCCTCAACCGCCGTCTGCTGCGGCACCAAGACCGCCAAGGCCACCTTCTGTTGCTCAAGCTGATGTAAAGCAACCTTCCCAGCCAAAGCCCAAGGCTCTTGTGTTGGAAAAGCTTCTAGTGGATCAGCTAAGCCAAGAAGAGCAGGACTCACTAAATTCAAAGTTCCAAGAGGCATCACAAGCTCATAAGAAGGCACTTGTTCTTTCTGCTATCTTGTCATGGAATTGTTCAATTTTGTATAATAGAAGTTTCTGTATGTATGTCTAGGAAGCATTTGTAGTTGGTTTTACTTTTTAAAGTTTGAGCTGCATCAGTAAAATGATTGATGTCATACTCCATTTTGAATTGAAATACCTTGATTTTATTCTTAAACATATATATGTATATCTAAAACCTCTGTCTCTCTCTCACACACACACACGTATGCATATGTGGGGATGCTTGAAAATTTTGTTCCTTCTATAATTGAAGGTTGAAGAGTTGGAGAAGGAAATGTTGGATTCTGGACAGAAGGTTGAGTTCTATCGTACCAAGATGCAGGAACTTGTAAATGGGTCCTGACTTCTTTTGTTTATTTCAGTTGAAGGGGTTCTTTTTGTTATGATAGTCATAATATGTTTTAATTTTCTTCTCTTGAAATATTTGCCTATATGTGCCTACAAGCTTCGAGTTCCAGATGCAATCTTTTATCACGATTTTATTCTCATTTGATGAACGAAAGTGTGATTGGCTTTTACTTGTTTTATTTATGCTTGAGTCCTATAGAAACTTTCCTTGCATCATCGACTCCAATATGATAATCAAATTGCTTAATTCATACCTTGTTGATATCATGGATTGTGTTAAGATCACAGATAAGAATGTCAAAGTTTGTAATAAGTAGGGTTGGTATAAAAAAGGCAGGTGTAGTTGACTTAAGAAATTTGAACTGTGATCTACATGGAGAAAACTCAAGTCATGAATGATTTGATTCATTCAATTTTTGTAAACTTACCAACATTTTGCTTTGATAATGTTAAATATAATGGAATGGCATGCTCAAAACTGTATCCCATGGTCAAAATTTTTTGATTATTTGAATGAAAAAAGCTTGTCATTGTTTAATTTTTCTTTTCTTAGTCAGTCTACTTGATGATTGCTTATTATCTGATTGTTAATGTTTTCAAATTTCAGATTTTATATAAAAGTCGGTGTGGTAATCAACTCAACGAAGTCACTGTATGGGTCGCTGGTGACCGGCGTGAGGTATCTTTTACCCACCTGATGATTGACATATGTTTTCCATGGCTGCATATTTCAACTTGAACTAATCAACTAAAGTTTTGAGCAGGTTGATGCTTTGGAGAGGAAATATATAGAGAAATACAAGCAGTCTGGAGATGTTGCATCTAGATTAACCATCGAGGAAGCAACATTTCGTGATATTCAAGTATATGCATTTTCTTCTTTTCTTGCTCACTTGTTTGGATGTAGTGGATCACTTTTGGCGAGTTCTACCTCTAGTACTTGTTGAACCAATAATATCTTATTACATTCAGGAGAGAAAAATGGAACTATACAAGGCAATTGTTAAAATGGAAGAAGGAGGCACTGCTGCTGATGTCCTTAAGGTGATTCATGGTTGTGGTTCACTGTCTGTGATTGCTAGAAACCAACTTTAAGTCCTGGTCCACTGTTTTTTTAGAAACGAGGAGAGC
Source organism: Erythroxylum pedicellare (assembly GCA_027563575.1). NCBI lineage: Eukaryota > Viridiplantae > Streptophyta > Magnoliopsida > Malpighiales > Erythroxylaceae > Erythroxylum > Erythroxylum pedicellare. The sequence continues at coordinate 22,875,947 of JAOQMP010000208.1, read as the reverse complement.
ATATCCAGTTGAGCCTGGAAGAACTAGTGAAAAGTGTGAATGAACGTTGCAAGCAATATGGCTTGCGTGCTAAGCCGACCTCACTGTTTGAGCTTCCCTTTGGTATCTTCATGACGCATCCCATTTTTAGCTCCTGTAGATTATTGGTATGCTTGTACTGTTGGCAATTATACAAGAATGCTCCCTTTTGAACAATATTGCTGTGATTCAGTATTCTGGTATATTTTTCAGCTGAATTTATCATTTAATTTGTCTATTTGAATGCTACAGGCTTTAAAGATGATTTGTTGTGTGAGAGATGAATTTTGATCATATCCTATTTTCTCTGACTGATTCTTGGATTTTGAACAATATTGCTGTGATTCAGTATTCTGATATATTTTTCACCTGAATTTATCATTTAATTTGTCTATTTGAATGCTACGGGCTTTAAAGATGATTTGTTGTGTGAGAGATGAATTTTAATCATGACCTATTAACTTATTTTCTCTGACTGATCCCTGGATTTTGGGTTTGTCTTTCCAATAGTAGTATTCTTTCGTGATTTCCTTCAGATACTGTTATGCTACAGGATGAAATACCATCATTTTAAGGATTGATAAACCGCATTAATTTTCAGTTGATAACCGAAAACTGCAACTATATTTGTAAACGATGCTTTTGTTGATATTATTTGCTATTTAACTGCATTAGTTAGAACTTGTTTGTTACTAGACATAGCTGATATGGAATCATCTTACATTCATGGCACTACTTGCATTAATATGCCCTACGATCTTATAGCTGATCAAGATATTTAAATTGGGAGATAAAGTGCATGCTTCTTGTGTCTTTCTTTTGCACATATTTTACAATTTGCGTGTAGTCCTTGTATTCCGTTTTGATGCTAAATTGCTTGGACAATATATTTTTCTTCTTTTTGATTAAAAATAGTTTAAATAGTCATCTTTTTTTTTTTTCTGCTGAGTTTCTTTTATTATTATCTTTCTTGAGGCTGGCAACCTGGAATACAAGAAGGAGCTGCTGATTGGGATGAATACTGGGATAAGTTTGAAGATGAAGGTATGCTGAGCAGTTTCCCACTGCATGATGGTTTTATTGCTTTTTTGATATAGTAACCTAGTTAAATCTGTCCAGCCATAAATTTTACTTTATTGAAGAATCTGTATGCTTTTCACTTGGAGTGCAGACCATTTCTTCTTTAGTTTTGGCTCTGAACTTCTTCAATGGGAAACCTGTTTTTTGACCATGTTCAGGGTACACATTTGTTAAGGAGCTTACTTTGGATGTCCAAAACGTTGTAGCCCCTCCAAAACAAAAATCATCTTCAGTTGGGAAGGAAACAACTTCCACTAAAGGTGATGCCAAGGAGTCACCCTTAAATGCAGACTTGAAGTTGGAGGAGGTTCCAAGCTCAGGTGAACTAAATTCTGAGAAAGAATCAACACATAATCAAAATCAAAATGATACGTTAGGAAGTCCTCAATATCCTGGCAGGAGAAGTGCAACAAAAAGTCAAGAAATCTAAAACTCGGCATTTAGAGAGAGTGCTGGTGCGAAAAATTCGCCTCATTCTAAATATTCCGGAAGGTGTGGTTTACTTTATGATTTTTCTATATCTGTTGCATTACTTTGATTTGTGTGTGCACTGACACAATGGATTGTCTCTGCATCTCTTGGTTGCAAAGATAAGACTGGCTTTTCCTTCCTAACTTTTTTTATTCGGAGCTTTAAATGGATAACTGAAGTTTGTTCATACACTTTGTGCAGTGAGGGAGGGGGTGCTGAGTCTGTTTTTTCCAGTGACAGAAGTGTTGATGACTCTCGTTGGGGTGCATTTGACTCCCATTATGATAAAAAATCAGTTTGGGGCTTTGGTAGTGGCAAGGTTAGTGAACTTTCCAAGGTTTGATGTTGGCAACTGGGAGTCATTTTTAGTGCATTCCAGAATTGTGCACATTGTTTTAAGCTTATTTAAAACTTGTACATATCCACGTGTTTAAACAAATGTGCAGAGTTACACGTGACCATAACTTATGCATAAATTCTGAGAATGAACTTTCTTTGGTGATTATTTTGGACTTCCTGGCAAAAAATTGGAACTTTAAGTTCTTAGTCTTGAGGACGTAGTGATTTGATTGACACGGCAACCCTTTCATATGCCTATAATTATTTCTTCTTCCTTTTCACCCCTATTTGTTCTATAGGAAATGTTGATTTATCCTTCTTTTTCCTGTTTTTGGCAGGGCAAGGATCATGACATTGAGGAGAGGCCTTTATTTGGTATTAGTGGGTTTGGTCTAAACCCAATAAAAACAGGGTTCTCACAGGGGAAGAGTTCCTTTATCTTTGCAGATTCTGTCTCGAGTACACTTGTCTATGACCAGGATAAAAGCTCGTATTTGTTTGATTCTACGCCAAGTGCCCCTGCATTAAATCAGGGGCAGAGCTTATCTGTTTTTTATTCTGTTCCAAGCACCCCGGTTTATAACCAGGGAAAGTTTGATTATGTTAAAAGTACCCCTGCCTATAACCAAGTGACCAGTTCATATGTGCTTGATTCTGTTCCAAGCACCCCTGCCTATAATCAGGTGAAGAGCACATCGATATTTGCAGATTCTGTTCCCAGCACCCCTGCATATAGTTTTGGTGAAGGGTCAGAGGACCGCTCCTTTGATAGTTTCTTTATGTTTGATTCGTTTAACATGCATGATGGTGGGTTATTTCAATCGTCAAACTCTTATCTTTCAAGGTTTGATTCTATCCGTAGTACTGGAGAATCTGACCAAACTTATAACTTTCGATCAAGATTTGATTCGTTTAGAGAATCCAGAATTTCAGAGCAAATTCCAGGTTTCTCAAGGCTTGATTCATACAGGGACTCTGATCAGAGCCATGGGTTCTCAAGATTTGATCCATTTCGAGACTCATATCCTGGTCAAGGGTTTCCGCAAAGTTTTGATTCATTTGGTGAATCTCAGGATTCTGATCATAGCCAAGGGTTCTCTAGGTTTAATTCATTTAATAATCATGAGAGTGAATCCTCGCGGTTTGGCAATTCTATGGCAAGATTCGATTCTTTTCGGGTGACTAAAAACACTGATGGTAGCCATGGGTTCTTATCTTTTGATGAGAGTGACCCTTTTGGCTCAACTGGAACGTTCAAGTCATCATGGGAGGGTGAAACTCCAAAGAAGAATTCTCATAGCTGGAGAGCATTTTAGTTAGGGTATGGATATTAATACTACATGGTTTCTTTTGTACGCCCTTCTGAGATTTGTTCCCATAGGTCTTGCAACCTGGTTCTGCCTTTTCCAGTACATAGTGTGTGATATTGCATTATTAGTTTTCCATGTGGCCTTTAAGCCTGGTTTGTTTTGGCTGCTACAAATTTTTCTCATCTTTTTTTTTTTCAATTTGTTAAAGTTGTATGAAGGCATTTTTGCTGTCTTTTTCTTTTCTATTCTGAATCAGAGAACTTTGGGATTTATGTAATCTATTTTTCTTTTCGAATTAACCGTTCCTTTATCTTGTGACGGAACCTAAGTTGGATTGTTGGGTTACTTTAATTCTAAAATTCACTTGCAAAATCCCCAATTCTGATTTGTCAACCATTTATATCAACGTGATAAAAAATTCGCAACTTCCATAGGACGTGAAGTAATGTTATGAGTATCATATTGTTATAGGTATTGGATTTAGTGTATCTGTAAATATCAGGGTCGTTTTGGGTAATTTTTAAAATTAGAAAATAATAGACAATTTTTTTAAATTTGCAATATAGTTTTTTTAATATTGTGCCATATAATTTATAATTTTATATTAACTATGTCTTCAAAAATTATAAGAATAGAAAATTGAAATAATAATCTATTTATTTTTATCAATATTAATTTTCACACATTTCACATATAAACAATAATTATAATTAATATAAAAAATTTGTTTAATTGTCATACAAATATAAATTAAGGATAATTTAAAATACTTAAAATGTTATAATTTTATCATATAATAAAGAATAACTACATATCATCAAATAGAAAGAATAATAAAGATGCATAACTTCATAAGCATTACAACAATGATTCGTATTAAGGAATACAACTTACCATAAGCGAAACCTGAAACGAAAATACTTATAGTTAAAAGTTTTATATTTATATTGCATATATAGAATTTAACAAGCGAATCAAATATAAGTGAAATTAAAGGAAGAGAATAAATAAAAACTAGAACTTCATTTATTAGAATATTTGCTCAAATTGTATTGACTTCAATTATCATTTGGTACAAAATCCTCATCTTTAAAAAGAGTCTCGTTATCACCATGGTTACAATTACATGATACTAGTCTTTCTTAAGTTTGGAATGAAAGTAAGTAATATAACTATGGATTAGTTGCAAGACTTCGTATGTTTTGCTTGTTTTATTAATTCTTAACACTGCATTGCTTATTAGCTGAAAATTTTGGTGGCTTGTATATTGTGATAAGCAATAAAACGCTAATTAATTTCATTCAAACTTTTTCTCTTCTTATCTTTTTCACATTGGCCAAGTTCGTCTTGAAGTTACTAGCCTATCTTTGGAGATGTTTTAGCTAAGAAAAAAAGTGATTAGTTGGTTAAAAACATAATAGAACACAAAGCAAGCCAGATAATGAGAAGACTTCTTGGTTGTTGAAAGAAAGGAAAGACAAGTTGTGTAAAAGAAATTCATGTGTAAAAGATACAAAAACAATATTAAAGAGTGTGCTTGATGAGAAATAAGAAACCCTAACAAAGAGGGTTTCAGGTACAGTGATCAGAAATTATGGGACTACTTTGTTGGCTCTCGAAAATCATTTGAGGTGGCAGTATCCAACTCTTTTTTCAAGAAAAAAAGGACCATTTGGTGAACTTTAAGAGCAGAACCATGAAATCTTAAATTGACTACTTCCTTGTAATCAACCTAATTGCAAGGATAGTAAGGTGGTACGCCACACTTTTTTTATCAACTCAACATTTATTATTGGTTGTAGATATTATAATTAAGGGTTAAAGGAAGAAGAAAAGTCCTAAGAGGTGTACCAGAGCTAGATGGCGGAATTTAAAAGGGGATACAGTAGAACAACTTAAGGATAAAATAATACATAGAGAAGAATGAAAATTAGAAGGAGATGATAACAAGATGTAGGAGAGAGTAGTAACTCTTTTAAGAAATATAGCTAAAGAGATCTTGCATGTTTCTAAAGGGCCTAGGGGTAGTAAGATGGAGTCTTAATGGTGAAATGAAGGGTATTTATAAAGCTCTACTGAATAACACTAGAGAAGTAGAGAGAGAGTAGTTAATAGAACAAGTTACAAACTAGAAAAGAAAGAGGCGAAAAAGATAATTTCAAAAGCTAAAAGAAGAGCTCACAAGAATTATACCAATGACTGGAAACTAAAGATGGAGAAAAGGATATTTTTAAGTCGGTGAGAGTTAGAAAACAGCAAGTGAAAGACACAGATCAAGTTTATTGTATAACAGATCAAGCAAGGCAAGTTCTCATGGTTGAAAATGATATCAAGAGAAGATGACAACGATACTTCTATAGCCTTTTAAAAAAAGGCACAGAAGACAACATCTTTTTACGTTATCTTAGCATGTCCAAGAGGTATCATAACTTTGCTTGTAGTTGACAGATTATAAGAAAAAAATTAAAAGAGTTTTGAGGGAGATAAAGTGTGGGAGGCAGTATGGCTTAATAAGATACCTATAGAGGTGTCGAAGAGCCTAAGTAAAGAGAGTTTTACTTAGCTAGCCAAGCTTTTTAATATGATCCTTATGTCTATCAGAATGTCAGATAAGGGGAGACTTAGTATGTTAATTCCTCTATACAAGAACAAAGGGACATCCAAAGCTATAACAAATATAGAGACATCAAACTACTTAGTTGCATCATAAAGTTATAGGAGATGGCGATTGAGAAAAAAGTGAGCAAGGATGCTCCTATCTTAGAGAACTAGTTTGACTTCATGTCCGGAAGATCCATAGTAAAAGCTTTACATCTACTCAGAAGATTAATAGAATATTACAAAAAAGATAACATAACATATGCATAATTTTTATTGACTTAAGGAAGACGTATGATATGGTACTTAAGGAAGTTATGTGGCAGTATTAGAAGCTAAGGGATTTCTTAAAATATATATACACATTATTAGGGATATGTATAAAGGTGTAAAGACTAAAGTAAGAACGGTAGGAGTAGATACAGAGCATTTGCCTATTAATATTGGGCTATACCAAGGTTTCTTTTTGAGCCCTTTTTGGTCTGCAGTAGTGATGGATGAGCTCATAAAGAATATCCAAGAGAATGTTCCTTGGTATATATTGTTTGCTAATGACATTGTTTTAGTGGATTGGACAAAAGAGGGTTTCAATGCCAAGTTAGAACTTTGGAGGGATACGTTAGAGTCAAAGGGATTTAAATTAGGCAAGACTAACACTAAGTACTTAAATTGTAACTTATAGGGTAGCTTCCAATATGAAGGTAAATATCGACTCAGAAGTTATATCATATAAAGAGTATTTAAAGTATTTAAGATCTAATATCTAAAGTAATGGAGAAATCGATAAAAACATAGTTCATTGTATCAGATAATGGTGGATTAAATGAAGATGTGCATCATGACTTTTATATGACAAGAATAAGAGGCGTGCAGTTAGATGCAACAAAACCTTGAGGTCTCGAGTTCGAGTACCAAAGAGGACAATACCTTTGAAGGTTGTGGTTGCATGCAAACTTGAGGTATGCGGGGCCCAGTTCGCCCCGGTACGCAAAACACGGACCCAACATTAATTATTTTATAAAATTTTAGTAAATTTAACTTGGAAAAATTAATTACAAAAAGGATTTATACATATTCACCTGATCAAATCTCGTCCTCAATTCTAAAAAAGTAGCTGGTACTGTTCGGCAGTGACTGATTTTATAATGACTTCTGGAACGATATTTGCACGAAGCCCTACTTGTGATAGAAACTTATTCAAGTTGATACAATCCTGTACGTGTCGTATTGTTGCCATTGGTGACGCAGAGTGAGAAATCTATTAAATGAAGAGCTGTTTCCGCAACCTTTTCATATATTCAATGTATCAGTTTTCAATCAACATTACAGATGACAGACCCCTTTCCCAAACCAATTTCTGCTTCCTGAACAAGCCGCGTAGAACTATTAATTCTGCTAATATACTATAAATCAGAACAACTTAATCATTTGTTGAACTGGCCGAATCTTCCTCTTCGCACACGAGTGCACAAAAGTACAATACCTTTGGAGGAAGGAATTCTCCATCTCATTCAAATGTGCAACATTATCCACGTAGTACAATACCTTTGGAGGAAGGAATTCTCCATCTCATTCAAATGTGCAACATTATCCACGTAACTGAAGGCACCATGCCTTATAAGTTGACTTGATAGGTAGAATACTATAAGTTGACAGAACTTATTCAACCTTCTAACAAATCGTGCAAAAAGAAAGTAGCTTGCTGCTCCAATCGGAGGAAAATAACAACAACATAAAAGAATCTTAAAAGCAGAAACCGAAAATATATAATTCTGCTCTCAGGTCGTCAATAAGCCAATGTCAAGATCAGTTACATGTGATGAACGTAGATGTGTAGTATTCTGGTTGGTGGTTAGGTCACGACGCACCAGTGCAACGTCAGTATCCGCTTCTCACAATATCAATCGCTAACAATATACATCTTTGTTAAAGGTTAATAAAAAATAATCTTATTTATGACCGTAATAAACCCAAAGGAAAATGAATATCACAATCCATATCCTTCCAGAAGGAGAGAGGGAGTAAAAATGGTGTGGATCTCCCTTTTATCCCTTCGTCACTTGCCCACCTAAACGTGTAGTTTGCTCATTCCAGCATCCAAATTTTCCACGTCGGCTTCATTTGTCATCTTTTCTTCAGTAGAACTGCTGAGATTGAGCCATGGATGTTGCAAGCACTGCTGAGCAGTGGGCCTCTTCTCTGGTGTAAAATCAAGAAGAGGAGAAAGAAATTCTGCAAACTCCTTGGCATCAGTCTCAGCGAACTTGAACCTGTCAACCAACAAGCGATCAAGAGACCAAAACTTCAGCCTTCGAATTCTTTTTAGATCCCCATGCCTATCAAAGAACTCCTTGGATTGAGCTCCTCCAATGGCAATCTGGTAAATAAGAATTAAGATATAAATTAAAACCAATAACTCTAGGAGATCATTGCAAAACCGTGTTCATACCTTTCGAGGCATCTTTCCAAGGAGCTCCATCATTAGGGCAAGGTGATCCTGAAACCAACATGACAAACACAGTTCATTACCTTCTAGACCAAATTTCCCTTGAATTCAATTACAATTCAGTCATCAAACCAGCTATAAGTCTTGTATTATCTAATCCTATGTCTTGCTCGATGTCATCCAAATTCGCCAGCACTTAAACAAATGTATATAGTATCAAATTTCCAATTGCTGAGAACACAATACCATAGGTAAGATCTATCATACCTCATCTTCACCAAAGCCTTGTCCATCCTTGGGAGCAAACATCATTTCACCAGTAGCAAGCTCAAATGCAGTGCAAGCAAATGACCACATATCAACAGAAAATGAGTAACCAGAACGCAATATTACTTCAGGAGCTCTATACTGCCTTGTTTGAATTTCTTCTGCGAACTGCTTATCAGCCCAGCATGCATTTCCAAAATCAACAACCTTGCATCTCATGTCAATCCCACCCAGGCATCTCTCAGATTTTTGCAAAGCCCCTCCCATCGAAGCTCTCCGACCCGAAATCTTAGCAACTGCATTCCTAGCCCTCCTTTTCAACTTCTTCTCAATGATGCTCATTGTTGATCCACCATTAAGATTGCACTCAGGCCTTTCAATAATCGGTTTGAGCCCAGAACGAATAGGATCCTTGGCAGGGTCTATAGTGGAAACAAGAAGAATATTCTCTGGCTTTAGGTCAGTGTGAATTATACCCAATTCTCTATGCAAATAATCCAAACCAGTCAAAATGCATTTGCAAATCTCTCTAACTTTATTCAATTTGAGACCTTTATAACGATTATATCTGATTAGCCGGAGTAAGCTGTCACCAAGAAATTCAAGAACCATACAGTGGTGCTGCCCATTTGGCCCTGAGTGCTTAAACTGATCAATCAGTTGCACTACACAATTGGAATTAGAAGGGTCTCCATTGGTTATAACTGAAAGGACTTCAATCTCGTGTAGTGCAGCTTGAGTAAATTGGGCTGCACTTTTCTGGATCTTAAGAGCAACAAACTTCTGGTGGGACAAAAGGACGCGAAATGAAAATGATATTTTTACAGAAATACGTACTCAAAGAAAAATGAACATCTGAAAAATCTAGAGAATTGTTGAATCTTCCTTTTACTAAGGCATTTAAGTACCATCGTCCAATTCCAATTATGCATGAATAAGCACACGAGAAATTCTTCTATCAAATCAGAAAAGGAAAAGGAAAAGGGAAATCAATTTTGTCGAACACTACAACTAAACTCTCACATTGATCTTATCAAACAAAAGGGGAAAAAAAACTAATTATTAAAGAAAGCAAAAGGGAAATGGAAATTAGACCTCTAGTTCATTAAAGACTAAACGGCCACCAAAAATGGGCAAACATAATAAAACCTGAAAGATCTTCTCATCAGAAACAGAGCTGATCCTACAAAGGACGTGACGCGAAAATGAAAGCAAATAATTAGAGAAAAATAGAGGAAGAGGTCAGAGTTCAGAGTGGTGTTAAGAAAAGCGTACGGAAGAGTGAGTGTCGTAAGCGAGCCAGACGGTGGAGAACTGGCCCCAGCCCAGCTTCCTTTGAGCAATATAACGGCCGGAGTTAAAGGGATCACCGACTCTGACGGCGTGGTAACCACCTTTCCGGTACGAGTCGATTCCCTCACCGTCCTCCTCCGATCCCGACGACGACGACGACGAACAATACATGGCGGCTTGTCGTTTGGCTAGCTTTATCTATGCTTTTATTTGTGTCTTTCTCTGCAATCTTTTCTCGCCCAGCAACCGTATGATTCGAATACTTCTTCTTCAGAAGCAGTGAGAATTGAATTTGATGAGACCCATTTGGTGCCTATATATATATATATATATATGTAAAATCGGAGAAGTGTTTGGAAATTATTTGTGCTTTATTTTGGGTGAGTGCGTCTTCTTTGCGGCCTCTGATACACAAGTGTCTCTCCGCCTTTTGCTCCTTTTTCTCGTCAAGTCTTCATTTCTTATTTCCTACCTTTTAAAGCTTCTCCTCCCGTTGCAAGCTTCCCACTTAGGATTTTATCGGTGGGCAGTCTGGTTGGATGGTCAAAATTATCAATAAATTGGGTCAAATTAAATATAAATGGTGTAGTAAAATAAGAGGTTACTACTGCCACTGATGTGGGAATACAACGAGACTAGTATAGTTACTGATGCGAAGGATTTCTCCGATATATTAGAAGAGGCTCTTCGTCAATTGCAGAGTTATGGGACGTTTACTCAGGACTCAATTTGTTATAAACATCTTATTCTCATTCACTACAATTTTATCTGATAATAATTCTTTGATAATAGGTACCTGTCAATTAATCCAATAAAATTAAGAGGTAAAATTTCAGTATGTATGCTGAGAAAGGAATTAGTGTGCAGATAATTTTGCCTCACTCACAACTATCATCAATTTAAGACTACATATCCTCTAGGAACATTCGATGACCTTAATGGAGTGAAATAAACACGGAGTTACGCAGAATCATGTATTAGTGAGCTTGTTTTGAGCTTTTGATTTTTTTTCCTTGTATAAAAAAAAAAAAAGAAGCTTCTTCTCCGGTTATTAATTTACTCTTTTGCCCATCTCGCAATCTCCTGGATTGGAGCGGGTCCATTTTTATGTATTATTTTGATTTACCTTAGTGGATTCAAGGAATTCCATTCCATCACAAAATTTCCATGTTTACGTTCTTTATAAAAAATATAAAAGAAAAATTATATACATTATGACCCGAGTGAGTCTTGTGCTGGATACGTAACTTAAATTTGTCCATATTATTTATTCTCTCCACTTTCAATCTGAAACGAAGAAATGCAATTATGCAAATAAGGGAGACAGACTACCGTGAATAGATGAAATGCTTTATTTTACCTTCCTCTTGGCAAACTGCCCAAATCATTGATCAAATTGAATAGTTTACAGTAGTATATACTATGAAGAGTCAATCTAGTACATTGGCTGGATTATATAATGTTGTAGGTGAACGAAGTTCTACCGTGGAGCTGGACTGCTGAAGGAGGCGTCAGCCAGTTTCCCATGTCTAAGACAGGACATGGATGAGTTATCCTTTCTTCGCTATTCCATAAACGTCGATGTCTTTAGTACAAACACCATCCCACGTCACGTACGCTCTATCTATCAACTTACAAAGTACAAGACACGTGTGTACTAACATAATTTGTCTTTTCTTTTATGATTCCTATGCTTTCCAATTATCAGCGTTAGATTCTTTCACTTATATAGTTTTCCAAATATGTATTAAAAGATAAAATACAAAGGAGAGTACTTCCAGCATCCAATTTTAACCTCCAACATTTCCGCTAATAGACATAGGTCCATGCTACGTATAATGCTCCACATGCTCACGCTGTCTTGAAGAGGCTACAATAAGTGAAATTGAGATTCCAAAACCCAAGTGCATCAGATGATATAAACTTAATTTAATTTTTTTATATAATCAATAATCTACTCATATGAAATAATAAGTGCTACCATAAAATATATTATCATAATTTATATATTTAACCATCAGTTACAAATTTTCCTTTTTAATTTTAATTTGCTAATATTTAGTAACTATTAAATCTATCTAAACCATCATAAATAATACTTTTTAAATTGGGTATAACTTGCATGTATGAACTCAAATTGAGATGATTGAAGATACAACAAAAAACTTTGAAGTGATCTAAAATTTTTGGGAAAAAAAATAAATAAAGAACACGGTCTAGGACAAGCCAATGTCCTAAGGTATGTCCTCGGTGAAACTATTTATCTAATAACCACGCACTAAGATACTACCGTGTCCTTAGCCATATTTTTCACATTTTCTCAAAAAACTCAAAGTAAAAAGTTTTAGAGCTCTTCCTAAGCTTTCTATAAAATCTTAATTGCATCATAGGTTGGATGGGAAAAAGTCATTAAGAAGCATTGTCTAAATTGGATTAACTATATTTAATTTAATTTTGTATATAACTAATAATATTCTGGTTTAATTTTAAAAAAAAGTGCGTCATGATTTCAAAATTTAATTTTTAAATTAATATTTTATTTTATATGAAACATAAAATATTAAGGCTCTATCTCTAATTATGGTCTTCACATTTTCTCAAAAATACTCAAATGATAAAAGTTGAAGAGGTTTTCATAGAGTCTTTAATCATCTTAATTGAAGATAGGATGAGAAGGCTATCCTCAATTTAAAAAGTACTTTATAAATTGGATATTATATTAGTTAGTCTTAATTTAATTATTTATAGAATTAATATTATTATGGTTTAATTTAGCAAATAAATATGTAAAGATTGCGATATCTTAATTTTTAAATAGATATTTTAGATCAAACTAAAATATTATTAATTATATACAAAATTAAATTAAGCCTAACTGATATCCAATTTAGATAATTCGCATAACTTTTTAATCCAAACTTTAACGAGAAAACTTAAGTAGTGCTCGAAAACATTTTTGGAAGAAAAAAAAAGTGGACAGCATGCTACTGTCCTAAGGAATGTCCTTGATGGAGCAATTTATTTAACAAACAAACCCTAAGACACGACCCCATCCCTAACCGTATTCTTTATAACAAAATGCATAAAAATAAAAAGTTTTAAAAATCTTCCTACAAAATCTGGAGCCAATTTAAAAAGCATGATATCAATTAGATATCGGATTACTTAGATTTAATTTAATTGAATATAATTAAATTACAAATGGATATTTTAGATTGAACTAAAATATTATTAATTATATGCAAAACTAACCTAAATCTAGCTTATCCAATATCCAATTTTTTTTTCTCGTCTAAATATTGTAATGTATTACGACTATAATACATTATAGTAATGTAATATAAGAATGATACCTCCTTTTTTTAATCATAATGAAACATAATGTATTATAAGAATGATACCTCCCTTTTTTTTAATCATAATGAAACAGATATTTCAATTGCATACTTCCTTATTGCTCAGTTGCAGTATCCTCCTCTTACATAACTTCTTACTTCAAATGAGACTGCTTCAGTAAAGATAGTAGCCAAGTTGCTGATTATTTCCATTTCTATTTCTATTTTTAATTTTGTAAAAAAACTTATTTATTTGAGTTTTTAGTTTTATTTTTTCCAATTTTTTATTTTCTGTTGTTTATGATATGATTTTCTATCAGCGAAATATATTATTTAATTATTAATAATAATTATGAATATTTTAATATTATATTATATATTTAATTAACTAAAATTAATTATTAATAAATTTTACATAATTATATAATTATTAATTGATATAATTAAAATATCTTGAA
>JAOQMP010000208.1:22846906-22858861 GCA_027563575.1 Erythroxylum pedicellare | reverse complement strand
TGGGCACAAGGGAATTTGGGTTATATCTGTTGGAGTTAATCATGCCCCCAACAGTATTATGGTAATGGAGATTAAAGTGATCCAAGAAAAATTGTATCAATTAGTGACTATGATCATAGAGAATATTTGGAGCGTATTCGAAAAGTGAAGAGAATATTTTTGAACATTTTAGGAAATCTTACATACCATGAAGGTAGAAACAATTATATGCCAAGTTTAATGAGAGTGAATCTTAACTTGAGCAAATAAAATGTGGGTGGTATAATATCTGAACATGGCTTATTGGGAGACCCAAAGAAAGTAAAGGTAATGATGAAGTGAGAAACTATAAGGAATACATAAGAGATCCAAAATTTTCTCGAATTAGCTAAAAATTGAATACCAATAGAGACTGTTAGGGAGCTTTTACTGATCGTAGTCCTTTGATAAAAATGTATGAGGGAAGATGTGTAAATTGTATGGACTGATGAAAGTAAAAGAATCCTTGATGAATTATAACACCGATGTAATTATGTCGTTTGGTTTTGGAGATTATGTCGTATGTAATGAAGTTTCACATGCAAAATTAGGATGAAATCTAATGTAGCATAATCAAGTGATTTCTTATGCATGGAGACAGCTTAAGTCTCATAAACTGATTACTGATACATGATTTAGAAACTTGCTGCTACAGTAACTGGTTTGAGAGTTTGGAGACATTATATGTACAAAGACATTTATGATCTTCTACCGATCATTTAAATTTAAACCAATTATTGAGTTTGAAAGAATTAAATACAAGATTGAGACAATGAATGGAGTTACTAGAAGATTTTGCTGTACAAATGAGTATTTCCTAGTAAAGCTAGCATTGTAATATGATGCATTGAACAGAAAAATCAATAACAGTGTATCATAAATTTAGATATTGAGGTTATCGATCTAATGCCATAAAAAGCATAAAATGTCGAGTCGAATTTTGGGCAATTCAAAGTACTATTAACTATTGAAATTTAGATCAGTTTCACATGAAAGAATTAACAAAGCCTAAAAATCGAGGATTTAAAATTGTGAATCTTATTGAGGAATTGAAAATGAATATGAATTTTGAGTCCGAATAGGAAAAATGTTACTTTGTGTTTGAAATGAAAAGGATGTGTGTACCCGATAAAGATGATTGAGCAAAGATGTGATTAGAGAGAGTGGGAGTAACAACCTAAGTTAGACATCCTAGTAGGAATACGCCGAAATAGTATTTTGCTGCTAAGGATGTAGAAACAAGTGACTGAATGTTTAAATTACCAATAGTCCTAACTGTTGGGGATATGCTTAAAGCTTATATTTTGGAGTTCATAGGAATATAAGATTTATGTATAGTTCTAATTGACTATAGGCATAACAATTGTTATCATAGTGACATCATTAGAATACTGTATGAGGTGTTATACGACAAAAAGGAATTGTTCACCCCTACATTGAAATGAAAAGGGCCTAAAAATGGTTGAAGGCCAGAATTGATTCGAGATACTATTGATGAGTGAAATGAATCTGTAATAGGAGTTAAGTGATTCAAGAAAGATGAATGAGTTAAGTGGATCAATATCAAGGTTATGGAATATCGTGAGATAGACATAAGAGTTGAGTATATTAAGACTAAAGAGATGTAAAATATCAAGCGAAAGATGAAATACTTCTAAGAGTATCACCTTACTAAGGTGTGCTTAGATAAAGAACAAGATATGCTCAGATTTGGAAAAAGAATAAACTAAGCTTGAATTGTATTGGTCCACATGAAGTTATTTAGAGCATACAACTAATAACTTACGAGTTATATTATCAATAAAGATGTCTCAGAATTATAATGTGTGATATGTGAGTATGTTAAGAAATAATGATATGATTTAACAGAGATGTATTGATAGTTTATAAAGAAAAATAAAAATTGTGAATAATCTAAAATATATTGATGAAATAGTTAAGATAGTATGATATCTAAACAAGTGATTGAGGGACCTATTGAGTTTATCAACTGTGGTCATTTGGAAGAAAGTATTCGAGTGGTGAAGTTATATGGGAAACGGAGGAACATATGAAGAAACAAACCCTGCCTTTTGATCAATCAGATATTAATTTTGAGGACGAAATTTATTAAGGAGGGGAGAAATGTAACATCTCGTTCCCATACTAAGGGTTAGAATCCTAAAAATTTGGTATATGTGAGCTTAAAGAGAGATTAAGAAAATGCATCTTCATACTTATGCATAATGTTAGCATATGCGCACATGAATTTGAATCTTTGCACATAAAAATAATTGTAAATGCATTCACTGACAATTTCCGGGTATAATTGTTTATGAATGAGACTATATTTGAAATTTTGGATTATATGTGTGAAAAATTGATTTGGAGAGTATATTATTTACTCAAAATTTTTGGTGAAAATTTGAAAATTTTCTAGAATTTAAGGGTATCTTCGACTAGGAAAATGCCAAGTAGTAAAACAATTGTTAAACGGTAGTAGAAATTACTGTCCAATGGCAATGGAAATTTTTATGAAAGACTTTAGGATTTATTGACAAGTGTCATTTAAAATTGGGAGACAATTGGATTAGAAATTGGAAACAAAATGAAATAGTTATTATAGTGGATTAAATGGAACAATGGGTGTCACTTGCCACACCACTTATGGAATCATGTTTATATTTTCATCTTCTCCATTCCTTTATCTTCTCCATTCTTCTTCTTCATTCACGATGCTTTCTTCTCCAAGCCATAAGGTTGAATCTTTCTTCCCTCCATCACTAACCACTTAAATACTTTACTATCTCCACCTTGCTACTAAAAGACCCATCCTATTCCTCCATGAAAGTTAATGATTGTGGAGAGGAAAGAGATAGGGATTAATGGTGATTTTGAAGATTTGGAATCTAAATCAAGTAAGTCATGTTTTAATTTTATGGGTTTGGTTAAATGAAGCATTTATGATGATAGTTAGAGGTTAATGACATGAAATGGTATTTTGAGTATGTGAGTGTCGTGAATGGTGAGGAGTGTGTAAATTTCTTGCTTTTATTGATGAGTAATGATTTATAGAGATGATTTAGAGGTTGAATGATCATGACAAGGAGTTTGTATAGGCTAGAATGTTGGTGAAGAAATGAACATATATATGTATACATTGATGTTTTATTTCATATAAATGATAAATAATGGGGTTAAAAGTTGTTTTATATATGATTGATGTTATATATGATGAGTATAGAAATGAGTTTATGACCTGGTTGTGTTCTACCTTGGGAATTTATGAATGATGAGATGTAGTTGATTGTTGATGAATAGGTACATGAACATGTCCTACTTTTGGGTTAATGGTCAAGTTTAGATCATGCTTTGTTGGTGAATGATATTTAGATGAAATGGAGTTGAGAATAAAGAGAAAATGAAGTAGAAAATGGTGATCTTTGCACAAGTTATGTTAGGTGTGAAATTTGGAAAGTTTGAAGATGATTGACTTGAAAATGTTCACTAAGTATGCCTCAGTCTTTTAGCCATAACTTTTTCTCTAGTTATCCAAATGAGATGATTCTTAACTTGGATTAAACTAGAGACATATGGATGCTTTTTTTTTGTGAAGAAGTCAAATTCAAATTCAGTTTATAAGAGTCTCAAAATCTGACCTGAAGTTGAAAAACTAGATATGCATCTGTAGAAGTTCACCGTGGCAAACTTCTGAAATTCTCCGTGGCGAACTTGAAGGATTTACCTATGATTTCTTTCGGGTAACGTTCGTCGTGGTCAACTCTGGGTTTCGCCATGGCGAACTTGTGAAAATTTCGCGAGAATTCCTCTATAAAGGAGTTCTACACTAAACATGTATTGGTATTTTGGGCATATCTTCTTTTGTAGTTATTCAAATAGACTGATTCTTAATTTGAAGTAAACTAAAGACATAGAGATACAAATTATCTGAAGAAATCAAATGTTGAATTGGACTCTAAAACTTTCAATTTCTGGGTGGAAGTTGAGTATAAGATACTCTCTTAGAATAAAAGTAGTCTGAAAATATTTGGAGTATATCTTTCATAATACTAAACCAAATTGAATGATTTTAGTTTCATTATAAACTTAAAAGATAGAAAGACAATTCTCAAAAAGAAAGTGTTCTTAAATTTCCCCATTAAAGTTAGTCTTTGGAGGAAAATCTGAAATCATTCGTTGGGTTATAAAATTATATTCTAATGATTTTATTGAGGAATAAACCATAAGTATAAATGGTACTTATATGAGTTTGGGAATACGAATGTTTATGTGATGTGAATGATGGAGCGATACCCGAGATTGTCATGAACATACATTGTACATATTCCATATACATACGTATACATAAATGAATGCTTATAATTGTGCAAATATTAATGTGTGTGTGCATCTTGTGTATTGCATAATTTTGATGCATAGGATAAACGTCTACATTCAAACCATTCCAGATCATTGAATATAATACTAATCTGGACCATACTATGAGTATCCTAGACGATTTCTCTAAATTAATTGTTTGCTTTAAAAATATGTTTTAAATGATGATATGAATGCGGATTGCTTTTATGTTGATGCCAGACAATGAAGGTCCGAGATTTGATGCATGCATGCGATATTGAAATGTTACTTGTATGTGAATTTGATGAAATATATGGTACATGATTTGTTTGCTAAATTCCGGACTTAGTTCCAGAGGAAAACTGTGAATATGCATATGAATGCAATAGTGATACTCAACATTATGTTGAATGCCAAACCACAGTCCAAAGATGAATGTGAAATTGAATGTGAATTCAAAAGCATATAATAGACTGAAATTACGTAAATGTGATGCATTCCATTACACGAATGCATGAAACATAAAGGTAGTTATAACCGGAGTTGCCACCGAAAAAGAGCTTAAAGCTCAGAATGTGAAAAAGAGCCTAAAGCTTAGAAAGTGTATAAGAGTCAAAGGCTTACTATGTAAAATGAGCCCTGTATCCCCAACGGATAAGGGACAGTTATAAATAAGTTCAATATCCATAATGGATAGGAGACAGTTAGGTACTCGATCACAATAATGTAATAATTGGAAAAGAGTCACATAAGCATTCCATACATATTTTAAACAAGTATGTTCGTTTATTTGAAATGCGAAATTACCTTACTTGCAAGTGAGAATGGGACAGATGATGAATTATGCTAAATGCAAAAATGTGAATTACAAGTTAAGTGTATTGATGAGTTGAATGAATTGAGTGAACCATCGATGATGGTTATCTCATTGAGTTCACAAAACTCACCCAAAATTTGCAATATTTTTCAGGCCCTTTAGAGTTACCCCGTTAGATAAACGGGAGTATACACTGTAATCGAGTAAGAGATTGAGGTTGGGATAAGTTCGCGTCTACATTTTTTTCGTTATTTTGTATCAAATAGAGTTTTTGCAATTATTGCAACTTGGGTATTCGAGCATTTCTATTTTGTAATAACTTTCCATATTGGAGATGTTTGTAAATGATTTTGCAATGTAATGAAATTATGAATACAAGTATTCTGTATTTGTAATGGGCCCAAATGGCTATTGAAATTTGAATGATTGTACTGTTGTGATTGAAAATGATTATGATTAAAATGGGCCATTTCAATTATTGATTTTCAGATACATGTGTATTAATTTTGAAAATTTTGTACTGAGTTTCAAGTGTTTGACTAAATAAATGTACTAGTACACCACCCTCATAGGGCACGAACTCAGATATTACTCAGGATGTCGAGTACGTGTCTGGCGAGAGTAGGGTGCTACATTTAGAACATCATCAACATTTCGATCCTTTCATCAAGTATTCAATCGAATTCTACATAATGATAAAACTGAAAATAAATAAGAAATACAATTTAAAAGGAGGATAGGAGGCAGCAACACTAGGAAACCTCCTGATTCGGGAAGTACATCGAGTCAGCTTCTTCTCCTCTTCTTTCTTCGTTCTTCTCTTCCTCAATCTCTCGATGAATTATCTCTAGGGTTTCTTAAGATGGCTTATGCAAAAGATCCTCCTATGCCTCTTTGTCTTGTTCTTTAAATATCCTCTGTGTTTTAAGCAGCCCTATGATTTTAGGGTCTGAAAGGTCTGAAAAATCTCTCAAAACTTAAAGTTTCAGAGTGTCTGTGCATCTGCCCAATATAAGCCATGATCATAGGCCACATCCAAGCCTTCTGTCACGATTATGGCATACAGGCTATGATTGTGGGTCGTTCCTTATGCTTTTGTCACGATCGTGGCCTATAACTAACTCTGGTTCAACAGGCCACGATCGTGGTCTACTGTGTCACAATCGTGGGCTGTTGTTTTAGCTCGAATGTCTCCGAGATTTCTCTGTTCTTCGATGTTGACCCTAAAATACTAGCAAACATATCAAAGTACCTTAAAAACATATTATTTAAGCTCAAAGACTTGTACTAAACCATAAAACACTTAAAACACAAATAATTAACAACTAACACAATTCTAACCTAAACATATACTAAATGATTGAATTAATAGCTAAACAAATATCAAACTAAGCCCTAAAACACGATGCAATTCACATATATTAGTATTATAATTTAAATTTAATACTTTTTCTCATATTACATAATTGATGAAGATGCAACTGCTGAGTGATTATGTTGTGAATGTTTAAGTTATGTGATTTGCTTAAATTAGAACCTATTATTTTAATATTCATAATACTTTTAGTATATTTTAACTAAGCTTTTTGGATTATTACTGGTTCATCGACATGGCCAAACCTAGCTAATCATTCCAGTTATGCTGTAAATTTTTTGTAATCTTAACATTTATAATTTGTAAACTAGTCTCTTTATTTATTATTTTTAATATAAGAATTGTTAAAGTTGTAATTAAAATCTTGTATATAAAGAATATTTTTTTTGTTGGTATAATTTAATGATATTTTACTTTTTATATACAATACTTCAAATTATCAATTATTTTTTTGCATTTTTATAATAAATCTATAATAAAAAATATATATCTAAGTATTATATACAATAATATGGATTAAAAATGTAACCAATAATTTATTCCAAAATTGTCTACCTTTTGGTTAAAACGTAGCTAGAAAAATTTGAAAAATTTTATAAAATGTAGCTAAAAAATATTTGTCTTCATTTTTAAAAACGTAGCTAAAAATATTTGTCTACATTTTTTAAAAAATAGCTAAAAACATTTGTTTTCATTTTAGGATTGTAGCTAAAAACATTTGGTTACATTTTTAGAAACGTGGCTAAAAACATTTGGCTATGTTTCTGGAAACATAGCTAAAAAGTTTTTGCTATGTTTCAAAAAACGTAGCTAAAAACATTGGCCTATGATTCTAAAAACATAGTTAATAGTTTGTAACTACGAAAAAGAAGTGTAGCCAAAACTATTGGCGATCATTCCTTAAAATGTCGCTAATAGTTTTTGGCTACCAAAATAAAGCGTAATCGAAAGATATTAGTGACGATTACGAAAAACATTGTACGAAAACGAAGTGTAGTAAAAACTATTGACGATCATTCCTCAAAATGTCACTAGTAGTTTTTGGTTACCAAAATAAAGCCAAAATAAAATGTAACCAAAAACTATTAGTGACAACTGCCAAAAAATTTGCCTATAGTTTTTAGCTACAAGGATTTGGTGATGTTTTGGGCGACGAAACAGAAATATAGTTAAAAACTATAGGTGGCATTTTTACAACTTTAGCTATGATTTTTTTCGTAGCCAAAGGTCAAATTTATTTTAGTGAATAAGATTAGTTTGTGTAAAAGAAGATTAATACGAAGCTTGTTCTTCATTTATATTACATTGGGCCTTATGTCCAATATAATAAATTTTCATGCATCTCAAACTGGCAAGTGACATCAAAGCCCACCAATTCTGAAACTAAAAGGCCATGGTACTTTATATAGAGACTTCACTCGACCTTTGTCTTTGTCTTTGGAATTAATCCTTTATAAGAATTATTTTATTGAAAGACTAAAGTAATAGCAAAAGTGTTGTTACTCCTATTTATATCCATAAATTTCTCACTTTTCCCTTTAATTTAATTATTTGTTATTAAAAGTAAGTTAATTAAACCTAACACAAATCTATGGAAGAGTGATCAAAGTATGTAACTTTAAATATTTAACATAAGTTGTATATACAATTCATGATGATCAAGGGAACATTCAATTACTACATTCAACTATTAAGATGCCACTGCATTAATGAATTATATTAACAGCTACAATGTGGTTTGTGACTTAGAATTAATTTTAATTAAATGTGATGGTAGTTTTAAAGGAACTATATAGATAATTAATTACAAATTTTAACCATAAAAAATGACTTTAAAAGTTGTGTTAAAATATATAGGTTCCATAACTATATAAATGTCTCTATAATTATTATTATTTCTTTATTTATTTTTGGTGTTTCTTCTATTCAATAAATTTATTAACATCTTCATTCCCTATTTCTTTATTTATTTTTGTTGTTGCTATGTTAATTTTGATTACCCATTATGTTATTTGCAACCTAAATTGTATTCACTAATTTAGTAAATGACTTATCTAAATGGACAAAAGTTAAATAATTTATATGATCTCCTCAATACTTGGAAGAAGTGAAGACTTTCATGAAAATTTTAAAAGATCAAATGGGTCAAAATGTGAAATTCATTGTTCATGCATAGATAGTTTAAATTTTAACACTAAAATAAAGTTATGGTATATAATCACTAACCAATTTTAGGCATAGAAATATTTTATACTCAATGGATTTATCATAATGAATGTTCCTTTTGTGATTTTTTTTCTTTTTTACACTATATAAACTCACTCCCTATAATGAAGGTAAATGATAATTATCATAAAAAGTAGGAAATAACTATGTAAATATAAAAGTTTGCTCAATTTTTTGTTCAACCATTTATATATTTATTAGATATTAATATAATAGTAATATGTTGATTTAATATTAGTTTTCTTTATTTATTTTAGAAAAGATGCAAGAGATATTGAAAAGTCTAAATCAAAGGGTAATGAGCTCATTGCGGACAAGATTTGTGATATAGTACTTAGTACTCGTTTAGGTTATAACCCTAAATCAAATGTTTCAACCTCTACATAGAAAACAATCATTAAATAACTTCAAAAGGAAAACAAAAACCTTAAGGCCACATTAAAGGATGAAGTAATCAAGGGAAAAGAAAATTGAGCTAAATTTGCAAAATATGATATGTTATTCAAAAAGTTACTTAGCTTGGATTATAATGGAAATGAAGAGAAAAGTGAAAGGTATTGATTCTAATTCCTAGCCTTGTTCTATCACTTCCTATATACACTATAATTTAAATTAACATTTTTTTCTCAAACTATAGAATGGATGAAGATGGAATTAAGTGACCATCATACCCATGGAATGATAAGTAACATTTTAACTAAATATGGTGTGAATCATAAAGTTATGTGGTATTTGCTTTTAATTTAAAGCATATAATTAGTATATAAATTTTCTCATAGAAATTTTAGTTGACTAGAACCAAAGTTGTTATCTTTTACAAAGGTATTGAATTGGACAAGAGTTTCTACTACAATATTTAACATTATACTTTATACATTTCAATTTATGGTATTTTTTCGTATTGTTTGTTTACAAACTATGAGAAATACTCAGACCTTGTTTTTAATATTCAGGATAGGAACAAAGCATCACCTTTTTATGTTATATTTTTCATTAGTTTTTGCTGATACAATTTGATGGATTTATTATATATTAAATGCATCGAAATTTGAATTAATAATGTTTCTCTACAACTTAATTTTTATTTACTTTATTGGCACTCAACTTAATAATGACATTAAAAAAAATTAATGGTGAGCATATAAAAATTATTTATCCAAATAATAATAAAAACAATAATAATAAGCAAAAACCCAAAATAGAAGATAATAGCAGTTGTAACTATGTTTTGTAAAAAATATAGCAAAAAACCAAAATAGAAGATAATAGTAGTTGTAACTATGTTTTTGTAAAAAATATAGAAAAAAACATCTCGAGATGTTTTATAAAAAGTATAGCAAAATGCTCATTACGACGTATTAAACAAAATGTTGCAAACATTTTTTAGCTACATTTTCACATGCTCGTAGTTAAAAGAGCATACTTGAAAATTTATCAAAACATAACAAATAATTTATGAGTAAGATAGCACAAAATAAAGCCAAATAATAAATGCTACGTTGTATTTGTTGCCTATCATTTGACGATAAATTTTTTTAGGCCAACATTGAATTCTTTTTAAAAACTAGCTATAAATTTATACTATTTTTGGTATATAAATAATTCGCAACTAATAATTTTATTTTATAGATATTTTTGAACGAATTGGCTGTGTTTTTATTCGTAGTCTATAGCCTAGTTTGTTGAAATGTATGTTTGGGAGGTTGATCCAAGACTTAGACTTGATGGTCCAAAAAACTTATACCTCCATTGCAAAATGATGTAGTTTTGGTCTTAAACTTTAAAAAACTTAAACCCTATAATGATGTAGTTTTAGGTAGCCTAAGCAACTCGGACCATGTGAAATCATCAAATTAAGCTCAATCAAGTTAAACTTTAGGTCAGGTTCCAGCTTAAAGATTGACCTGATAGCCTACTCTTCCCACTACAAATAATATTGTTTTGGGAAAAGTCATTCATTTTAATCTTATGCTTTGAAAAGTTAAGAATAAAACAAAGTTATTTTGAAAAATTTTCTAAATTGACAGTATTTTGGGTAACTTGAGCAAACTAAGGTTATACTGTCCAAAACTGACCAAAGTTTGGGCTGAAATTAAATTAGACTTTAGGAGATCAAGCCAAGTCATGTCAAGTACAAACTCTAGTTGTTTCCATCTTTAATCATATGTGAACTTTTAAACTAATTTGTTTTCACATTAATTTGGTCTGCAAAAACTTTTAATCAATAGGTTAGACCAATTGAAGGCAATATCAGAAGATCAGGGCCTTTTGGGCCTCGTGGACTTTAATTGAACCCTACAAGTAAAGAATTTGGACTAAACTTGTATAAAATAGAGAAAATGTAGAAAATTATCTATTTTGCTATCCTTTGCTCGTTGAACAAATTGCTCAACTACTTGAATAAGCTACTAGTACCCTAACAAGTTGATGAAACTTTCCGTCAACCTTTCTGAAAGTTGTATAACTTTATATAGATGATGTCTTTGTTAAATTTTGTACTATTTGATCCAAGAACACATACAAGCTCAAATGAGATTATATCCTAAAATTAATTAGTGATAAGAGGTGTGACTCACTAAACTTATATGTATGCACAAGGCTATATATTCTTTTCATATAGTACAAACTCTCATTTATATATTAACACGCTCCTTTCACGTGTGAGCTAATTTAAGGCCCAACGTGTAATAAAATTTATCATATCGAGACGGTGACGGCTGATCTAAAAATTATCTGCTCTGCTCTGATATCATATTAAATTTTGTATAATTGAGCTTAAATATCCTGAGTACATGCAAGTCAAAATAAGATTTCATCCTCGTTAAGGCCATTTCTCGACTGGTAGTTGTTAGCCAGTAAATTGGGATTCGAAGATTCCATAAATGTAAACCGCTTTACATTACGAATCCTCCGATAAAAAAGTTGCCAACTTTTAGACTTTTGTAGTAATTAAATCAACAACCATCATTAATTACTCGTAGTGAGAGTGATTCCTGGTTGTTGTTTATCTGTCATGAAAATGATGTGACGGTGCTTTAACTGCTTACACTACTTATCTTTGCTGAAGTTATCTTCTTTGTTTGCTTCGTTTATAAACTATAATCTTGTAAAGTTGTCGATATATGGATCAAACAAGTTTTAGTTGGAGATTTGTAAGTTACTGAAATATACAACACTAGAC
>JAOQMP010000208.1:22817791-22829128 GCA_027563575.1 Erythroxylum pedicellare | reverse complement strand
AAATAAATTATCAATTAAAATGTTAATAATAAAATATTTCTGTAAAATATATATAAAATATATATAAATATATGATAGGTTTTTTGGGTGTTTCAGGTTCAGGTTTAAATCTAAACTTATAAATTTGGTTCGGTTCGGTTAACCTAGAACCACAAGTTAGAAACCTGAACTTGAACCATGAACCTGATTTTTTAGGTTCGGTTCGAACCGAACCTGAACTCAGGCTCGGGTAACCTTATTTATAAGTTCGATTCATGCAGTTTAGGTCCAGTTTACACATTCGCGGATTTTTTTAAACACCCCTAACTGCATCTACGGATGCAGTTGCCATCCACTACTCTTGGTGATATCTGTCAGCAAAGACATTGGGCTTTAAATTTCAACTATGAAACTTTGGGTTTAGTTTAGGTCTCCACTAAGATCCAATCTTCAAAGTCGTCTTAAAACAATATATTTAGGTACTTTATTAATTTAAGAATAAAAGATATAAATATACCTTCTGTTATTTTAAAAATATAAAGTCAATGTATCTAAAGCATAAGACTACTCATTTTGTGGAGTTTGGAGAGGGTTATAATACATGCAATTTTCTCTTTATAAAAAAATATATTTAGGTACTTTATTAATTTAAGAATAAAAGATATAAATATACCTTATGTTATTTTAAAATATAAAGTCAATGTATCTAAAGCATAAGACTCCTCATTTTGTAGAGTTTGGAGATGGTTATAATACATGCAATTTTCTCATTATATTTTTATAAAGAGATTGTCTCCGTGACTTAAATATATGATTTTATAATTATAGAGAAGTAATTTTAAATATATAGTTAGTTCATTAAATTATTTTAAAATACTTTATAGTATTAAATAAAATTTGGTGTTAAGATATGCCAATTATACAAAAATTAACCATATGATAAAATTTATTTAAATAATTTAATGTCTTTATACAAGATTTTCCCTTAAAATTTATAATATCATAATATGTTTTTTAAATAGTTTATAATAATTAATATAAGTGTCTCATCGGAGAAATTAATGCGTTTTGCTTTTATAAACTGGATTAATTTTGTAATTACAAGTTTTGCGTGAAAAAACAGGGTAGAAAATGGAGTTGAATGATTTTTGACAAAAGGTCACCATGATTCGATGAGAGTCACCGAAAAAGTTGTTGAAATTTGTATTTTTCCAGCAGAACAAGCAGCTCCCGCGTAAGAGTTACTTGCGTGGAACGAACCCGTCCCTGGCGTGTTAGTTGCATGCTTGTCAAATAACTGGCGTATGCAGGAGCCAAGGTTTGGACATGTGTCCGACGTATATGGCACATCTGTCTAAAGCAATGGCTAAGCCTAGCACGTGCATTAATACACATGCCATAAGGTGGCGAGCCGTCTGTAGCTCGTTAGTACATGAACTACGCAAGCCATAAAGGTATTAATGCATTTGGGGCGCATCAAGTGCAGGTAGAACACTATGACAGTACCCACGTGAGGCTGATCATGCAGTACATGCACCCTTCAGCCACACGCACTACTAACATCGACTAAAGGATTAAAATTTTCATAATTCATAAAATGATCGTACAGGTTATTTTTGCATAACTTTTAGGTTATATGAAATCATAAAATGATTTTTTTATTTTTCTAAATTTATTAGTAATATAATAAATGCAGAAACAGGTAATAAATAAGCTTTAAGTCCAAAAAAGTTTGACCAAGTTAACAAAGCCATAATTTAGTTAATTTTTATGTAATTTACTTGAAATAAAGGAGATACATATTAGTTTGCTATTCTAAATGGTTCATTTATCATTTTTTATTATATGATTTTCAGTTTATTAAGATTTTTTTCTCGAATTCTCAAATAAAACTTGTTGGTAATGCTTTTAGCATTGATATGTGATAATGAAAATGTGCATGAGGATTTTACATTAATTAATGATATATATTTATTGCGAGACTTCGGATTGGGTGTGATGATGATGATGATTTATGTCTATATAGATGAACATGAGGATAAAATAAGGGTGTACCTTTGATGTTTATGGAATAGTTTGGTTTTGAGAATATAGTCACAATAGTGACCTTTCAAGTTAGGTTGGAAATGGAGTGAAGGCTTTTTTTGTGGCATGACAACTAGACATGTTTAGGCCCTCTAACTTGAATTCCACATGGTCTCAGCTCATGGAATGGTTTTCCCATTAACTCTAAAGTTAATTCAATTATCATAGAGGGTTAATGATCCGTTCTTACAGATTTGCAACATCTTACTCCCAACTACTAACTAGAGTTGGGAAGACAAGATACATTCCATTGTAAAAAAAAAAAAAATCAGCATCTCAAAATTCAAGGTAAGGCAGAACCAAGACATCTCAAGGTTTGTTTGGTGTCCTATAATATGGCACAAGTCACTTATGCCTAGTCACTCCTTTCTTTTATAGCTTTCTACACTGAATAAATTGAGTACATTAGATAGGATGCAATTCATCTCTATCAGTTCTACTTATGTCCTCTATGAAAGGGAGGAAGAATCAAGAAACCACTTGTTCTTCTTATGTCTTTTCTTGAAACTTATATGGGAGAGGGTTCAGCAACTTTGTAGAGTTTGTAATACTAGAATTGTCTTTATGGACACGCTATATTGGCCTCTAAAGTTGAAAGATACTCCTTATCATAGGAAGCATTTTTACATAATCTCTTTCGCCTCTATGATTAAGGAGATCTGGCGAGAGAGAAACCTAATACATTTCCAGAATATCTCATACTTTGGAGACGAAGTTTTGTACTCCCTAATCTCTAGAATTAGGGAGAACCTCCTCTATCTTTAGGAGATGTGAGTTGTTGCCCTAATCTAGCTATCTCGTGGAAAATTACTTAAGTTTTATACTAGAGCATACAGTCATATGAATGGGAAGATTGATTAATATATATAAAGGGAGCTTGTACTTGTTAGGGATGTTGCGATGACCCATAATGTTGTGCAAAGATTGGGGTTAAGTTCTCCTCCATTCATCTTTTTAGATGTCTAAATTTATTTTTCAATCTCTATCTGGTGTGTGTGTTGTTGAGTTGCCTGTTGATTCTCACCTTTCATATAACTAGGATTTCCTCAACAAGATCTGAACACTCTTCAATCGGATTTTGATATTTAGTTACAAGATACAACTCCCACAATGTGTTTTAAGAAATAAATTCACTTATTACCCATTGTGTTACTGAGGAAAAGAAGCTGAAAAATATAACTCAAACAAATTTAATAGAAACCAAAAGGAAATTTAACGTAGCCCTAAAATTTTAAAGGTAAGAAATTTAAATTTCTTCCACATAAAAATATTGATTAATCTAGTACATTTAGGGTGCCTATAGATGACATGAAGAGCATAATTATATGATGTTTCTTTTATGAAAAGAAGGGGCATAAAAAGCTAGAGTGCCATAAATACAAAACCTAGAAAGGAAGGTAAGAGATATCAGGTAACTCTTTAGCTTATATGAAGTATGAATCTAACATTGTTATAGCCACTTCAAGCTCTTAGTGGCTTGATAGTCGGGCTTCTAATCATATTCTTCCACAATGCAAGGATTAATACAAAAGAGAAAGACAAATAGGGAGGAAGAAAAAACTGATAAGAGGGAATAATAAAAAATTTGACGTAATCACAATGAGGGATGTCTTTTTGAATCTAGATATAGGGTAATGTATATTATATGAGATTTTGTATATACCATCTTCTAGACAGAATTTGATTTATGTATATGTTTTGGATAAAAAAGGTTATAGTTTTATAATTGAAAATTCAGTTGTACATCTTTTAATATAATGTATATTACAGTTCATATATAATGTGTCTAACTTCTGAAAAGACATGTTCTTCTTCGTACATTGCCAAATAGGCTATTAGAAAGAGACCCTATAATAAAGGAAAGATTATACATGTTATGGCATAAGAGATTAAGCCACATTTTCAAAGATAGGGATGAAAGCTTGATAAAGAATAACATCCTTCTCACTTTAGATTTTGATGATATGGAAATGTTTGTTGATCATTGCAAGGGAAAGTTGACCAAAATAAAGAAAAAGTGGTCAACTTGTTTTTTTGGCCTTTTAGAATTCATACATACCAATATAGCCCTTATATATATCTATAGTATAAAATTCAAGATACTTTCTGACATTTACTGATGACTATTTTCATTATAGTTATGTGTTCTTACTTAAATAAAAGTCTAAAATTCTTGATAAATTCCTATCTTTAAGACTGAGGTTAAGCACTAATTGGGAAACTCAATTAATATCGTCAGATTTAACCATAGAGGCGAATATTAGTATCAAGTATGTCATTTCTATTACATTTGAATCTTTGTGATGAATGTGTTGCCATAAAATTCTATCATGCTAGTTAGAATGAGATTAACTGCATATGTGTACTTAAATTGGGCTACTTGAGTGGAGAGAAAACCATACGGAGTGATGAAAGTAGTTGGCCACATAAGCTTGCTCAAAACTTGACACTTGAACAATGAAGTAATGTATAGAAGCATAATGGATTTTCATTTAAGCCTATGTAAGGAATTGAACCTTTGTGACTCCATTCTATAGTCATTTTATTTCCTTATTTGTGTGATGCTTCCTTAGGTAATTATCTTCAGAACTTGCTTTGAATTGGTTTAAATCTACTGCATTCATGCTAGATAGAAATGATTAAGGCCTTCTTACTTTAACCTTTGGCTTAAATGACCTACCCTTTTATTATCTCTTAATAGTCCCCATTGAGCCTTTAACCTTTTGTTTCTTGAAATCACCCAATTTTAAAACCCACAAACCCTATTAGCTTACCCAATCACAAGTTAATAGAGTATTAAGTGATACTTGAGTGTGGAATCACAAATTAAGAGCACATGACATATAGTTGTTGTTTTCTATTCATTGTTTCCTTATTATGAAAAAAAGAGAAAAAAGAGAGAAAAGAATAAAATAAAATTAAATAAGAAAAGAAAAAGAAAAAGAAATAACATGCAGTAGCTTCAATAAGTGCGAAGAAGTAGTCCTACGTATTTGCATATCTTAGACGTTTATCTTTGTCATCCTTTTGTACACTTTGTAGTTTATAAATGATTATGATAAACCCCTAAAACCTGTTTGACCCACCTTAACCCTAGCCAGATTACAACTCAAAACAAAACCCTTTTGATCTATCCTAGCATGAATCATTGTGGAGAAGAATTGGTACATTAGCAAGCCAATGATAGTGTGGTTTCCTGTAGGACGTTTGAGCGAAACACTAACCATTAAACACTTATGAAAAATGAGCGAATTCGTAAGGAAGGTCCATTTTGAATTTATACTTATCTTTGAGTGGTAGTTTCATGGCCTGAATTTGCTTATGCACTAATGAAAATTAGTCATGATGTGTGTAGTAGCTTGACACTTGAGTTAGCTAAATATTAAGGGATTGCATGCTTTAATCTTTGTGAAAATGAAGTGATAGAATTTTATTGGTTGTGTTTGATCTTTGCTTAAGGACAAGCAAAAGTTTAAGTGTGTGGATGTTGATAGGTGTATATTGCATTGCATTTTGATAGGTAATTTGATATGTGTTAGTGGTTAATTTGATTGTTTAGTGTGTGTTTTGGTTAAGAATTGTGTTAGTTAATAAATATTTGTGTTTTAAGTGTTCTTTAGTTGAGAACATGTTTTTGAGCTTATATATATATGAGGTGCCGTCATAAGTTTGTTAGTGCTTCAGGGCATTTGGAAGAGCTTCAAAAGAGACCCGAACCAAAACACAAGGCCACAATTGTGGGAAACCTGCCACGATCGTGGCAGAAGCACCAACATAGGCTACAATCATGGGGAATTTTCACGATCATGACAAAGAGTAGGTAAATAGGCTACAATTGTGCACTAAGGGCAACAATTGTGGCTTGTGTGCAGACAGACGCAAAGTCACTTTCAGATTTGAGTTTTCAAGGGACATTTCGAACCTCGGAAAGACATTAGTGACCTTAATTAGAGAAGAATATAAATGGATAATGATGGAACCCTATAAACGAGTCTACATTCAGCCTATATTTGGAAAACCTAAAAGAGAGAGAAAGAAGAGAGAGAGAAAAGAAGAAGAGGAAGAAGAGGAGGATTCTGACGCCAAAGCTTCCGAGAATAGGTGACCTCCTAATGTCGCTGCTTTTCTAAATCAACCAACCTAAGTTTCATTTCCTCCCCATTTACCTATTTTATTCATTTAATGTGTAAGATTGAGATGGGTTATATGGTTACGGATTTTGAGTTGTTAATGATGTTCTAACTTTTCTTTCAGGATTTTGCTTATATTTAATGTTAATCTAGTTGAATTTTATTTACTTAATTTGGGTGTTGTGATTGATTAATGTATTTGCATGTTTCGGTAACAAACCGAGAGGGTGAACCAGATAAAAATGATTAGATTGTATTAACAATAGTTAGGCGATCTAATTGACCACTTAATCAATCTAGTCGGTAATTTCATAGAGAGAGATCCCCGTGCGAGACTCAATTGTTTATTAGAGAGCTTTAGAATTAATTAGAATTGTGGGTAATTTGTGAATTGAGAGATTGGAAGTCCATAATTCGATTATGGTTTACAATGTAGGGAATGATTATAACTAAAGAGAGAGTAATCAACCTTACGATCGTCTAGAATTGACACCTTATAAACACATAAAAAGTTAGATTAACATTAATGATAGGTAAAATCCCCTCTCCCATAACATGGTTAGTTATCTTTATAGATTTCCATTGTTACATTATTCGATCGTTGCTAGGTTGTTTAATTTAGTTTACTTTTTAATTTATTATTTGAATTTAAGTCTTAAACAAAGTATAACTTGAATGAAGTGGTGCCTAAACATAATCTCTATGGGGCGATTTATGCTTTTTACTACAAGTAACGACCAATATACTTGCGATTTTTAGCATAAAATAAGTAATTGGTTTTGCAATCAACACCCACACATTAAGGACACAGAAACACATCAACAACATAATATTATATAACTTCATAAAGGTTGACTAAAAGTTTAAGTAACTTATTCACATTGGACCAACTTGTTTAATGGATCCAAAAGCTTATTCAAGTAGTTGAGCATCTTATTCATTAAGCAAGAGATAAAAAATAGGTAGGTTTCTACATTTTCTCCATACGTACACATTCATGATTGATGTTAGGTCAATTATTAAGGCTCGTGTTATGTTTAATATAGTGATTGTTAAAACTTGTTGGTTTCAAGATAATAAACTAACTAATAAAATAATAAAATAAGCTCTTCTAAAATTACGAATTATTGGATATATTTACCTAGGGTATAACCAAGAAAATTAAGGAGTAAAGTAATCTTTCCTGCACTAAGTAAACTTCTATCTACTCAAAAGATGGACTTGTAATTTAAGAAATTGCTCATCACCAGTGTATGCATGATGGCCAGAGGGGTAACAACCAAAATTGAAGTATAAGCTTTGGCTAGTGACTAAAACTAAGTTATCGTGGGCCTGTGGGAGCTATAAGAAAGGCAATGCCTTGTGTAAGTTGCTAAAGCAAGTGCACTCTTTTACAAGCACAATTTTGTCCCCGTATGAGTGAACGAATTTTAAATTCTCAAAAGATTATTAATTTTATTTTTGAAACAATTAATCTCTTAAATTTCATTTTATTAAATTAATTTTTAAATTTGAAATATTTCACTTGAATAATTGTCATTGACATGTAACCCCATATAGAAAGACTAGTGCATGAAAATATTGATTAAAAATTATTCATAAGCAAACATGTAATTTTGAAATTCTAAATATTTTAATTCTTTTATTACAAGTTCGTAAGCAATATTATTTTCCTAAATACAACTTTTGTTTATGGTTAGTTTTGGAAAAATAAAATTGTTCTCTAGTTATTATCTATAGAATTTGGTAACATGTGGACATTTTCTAAACAACAACAACAACCAGAGGGACTATCGCTGAGATGTGGGGTTTAAGGAGGCCCGATAATATGCAGCCTTACCTCTACCTAATAGAGAGGTTATTTCTGATAACATGTCGACATTTTCTATGTATAGAAAAGTAATTTAAGATTTTTTTGTGAAGTTAATAATATACGTTGACTAAGACTTTCTAAGTTTATTATTTTGTTATTTGTGAATGTTAATTAATTATCTACATTCTTTAATTTTTTAGATAAATGGATAAATTAGGGCATTTAATTTAAATTTTCATTAAATTATTAATTTTGAGGGTTGGGTTTATGTGAATTATGTATATTTTGCATAATTCGTGGAAATTGATATATATATGGCTTGTGATTTAGGGCGTACACGTATGGTTATCTTAAAGTTTAATTGTGGATCCATTTATATAGTTGGGTGCTTTATATGATTACCAAGTGTTTTAAATAATTGAACTTTTTCCGTTTATATGATTTGAGACCCTAATAGTGTATTTGTTGTGCCTGTGTGTGACGTGGTGGTGATGACTATGTATGGTCAAGACTTATTAGTTGGCACCAAATTGGAGCAAATGGTAATATTTTAATTGGGGAAAATTAGTGAGCCCTAGAATAGGGTAAATACCATTTTATTGGTAGGTGAATTAATTGACGCCTATCCTTGACAAGTTTAGGGCCTTATGTGATGCATTTAATTTAACTATTTTATGATTTTTCTAAGGTACTTGCATTATGAATTTTTTTGATAGGCATCTCAAGGAATTGGTTATGCCATATATTTTGTGGATATTTTTGGTATATAGAATAGAAGGAGGTTAACTTCATTTATTTTGTTATAATTTTTATCCAGTTTGTTTGTACTACACATCTTTTTGTATTTTTCAAGAATTAGAGCGTACCGTTCAAGCTTAAGGAATTAGGTTTTATAGATTTAGATAAAAAATGTCTTTAGACAAAGCGAGAAGTATGTTCATTAATATATTTTTATTGAATTAGTTGAATTTATCATATTGTAAGTCTTAAGCTAATAGTGATGTTTAAGAAGTTTGGCCTTGTCATTGGATGATGGGTTACATAGGCTTAGTCAAGTTGGTTTAGGCTCAAGGCATAACAAAATAGTGTCAAATCTTAGGTTTAAGGTAATATATAGTCCCAAGTATATTGAGAACTAATTTTTTTAGAATTTAAAAAAGTCACTGATGTGGAAAGAATATAAAGGGAACATCATTGGAGACTTTCCTATAGACTAGTCAAATGACGTAGTTTACACATATTAATGGATAAGAAAAAGGCAAAGTTTGAACCATGACATACACAACTTAGGTAAAATCTTGCATTACTTTTCTGGAGTCTTTGAAAGATTGCCTAATTAGAGTTATCTTCTCCATAGGTTGCGTGATATTGTTGGAGATCCAGGGAGCCGTTCCAACTCTAAGTAAAAAGGATCTCGTTCGGTCAAGGTAAGTGACAAATCTCATTAAATCTACTATAAATTGTCTCTAAGTTACTAACTTCACATCAAACATTAGGATCTGGAGGTGGAGTGTAGGGAAGCTTTTGTCAATGAGCTCATAAGTGAGTCTCCTTTCATACTTATATCGCCTGTCATACCCTTCTTAAGTTTATTAGATCAAAAATCTACTAAGGTTACTTAGGAATTAGACTCATTACATATTTATACCCTTTCAATGTTACCTGTTACTGTTGCTCCAATTGTATCGCATTGATAAAAGTCTATGAATTGTTAATCAATGATATCTTTGTAATTACTATTAACCTTTTAGACATAAATCTATAATCTCCAAAAGCGCCATTCTTCTACTACAATGCATTCCCAATTGATTAATAATCAGCTATTCTATGATATTGGCTAGTGTAAGCTCAACGAGAGAACTTAGGCTTCTAGATTCCTTGTAAGGTTTCTATTGTTTCGCTCTCTCCAAATTTCTTGAAGCCAAGTTGCTATAACCACCATAATGATTTCCTTGTCGTGGTTAGTGTAGGAAATTAAGATATATGTTGTAATATATTTGCTGGATTCCTACATTAGCATTATGCCCCCCCAGAAAAATGGATCCATATCATATAGAATAACTTCTTGGCATTAAGTGTTGGAAAATCAATCGTGGTTAAATTATAGATGCAGTGAAAAAATAATTTTTTTATAATTTCTTAAACAGATCTTAATAATTAAATAACTTGAAAAACATGAAAATTAAAACAAAGGAATCTTACTTGATTCAAAATTTCTACTAAAATATTTTTTGAGACCTTTTCGATGTGTTAATCACGAGCTGTCTAAGTATTCAACCTTTAACTATATCCATATAGAAGAGAAAAAGAAACTCACGTTTTGAGAGGAATAAGTAGGAGTGTTAGCCCCCTTATGCTTATTTTCTATAAGCAGAAAAAAATTAGTATTTTTATTCAAATTAAATATTCCAATTATAATTAAAGTCAAACTCTATATATAATATAATATAATTTTAATATAATTAAATATACCATATTTGATTTCTGAAGTTTCTCAAACTTTACAATTAAACCCAACTTAATTTAAATTTAAAATTTCTCTTTTTAACTACTCTTTATGTGTGACTGATTAAGCTCCTAATATGTTGGCAATGATCATAAATTATAATTAGAATTAGAATTAGAATTCATAATTAGAATTAGATAAAATAAAAACCCATTTAATTTATCTTTAATTATAATATTAACTAATTGATAATCATAAGATAACATTGACGCCTAGCAACATGTCATGACTATATAAATATTAGTAATAATGATAAAATTGAAGCGACAGTTAGTTGAAGAGAACTTATATTTAAGGAAGAATTGTTGCGTTGCATCCACTAAAAACAAGATTCCAAATATATCAGTAGCAGCTATACCCAGAATCAAAAGTCATATCTTTATATACCTTGTGTGTTTTAGAAAGTGTAAACACTCTATTGAGAGAAATTATCCACTGTAGCTTATATCGAGCAAATCCTACTTTCAATTATTGAGAGCTTGTAAAGGCTGGTCAAATACTACTAGTATGGAAGGTTTAAGAACTTTGTAAAAGATGTACTTATGAGTTTGAAGAGGCTCGTCAAATCACTACTTGGAGACTTTAGTGAAATACTCAAGTAGGATACTTGGGGACTAGATGTAGGCTTGGTTACAAGCCGAACTAATATAAATTGGTTGTGTCATTATTTCTCTTTCCTTAGCTTTTAAATTTTTGCACTATGGCTACTGTTAGTTTCAAATTATAAGAGGCTCCGTTCATTTTAAATTTTAACAACTACCTATCTTTTGTATGGATTGAAAGTAACTTGCAAAAATTTTGAGGTCAACACAATAACCCCCCCC
>JAOQMP010000208.1:22793754-22817691 GCA_027563575.1 Erythroxylum pedicellare | reverse complement strand
GTAGTAGTAGTAGTAGTAGTAGTAGTAGTAGTAGTAGTAGTAGTAGTAGTAGTAGTAGTAGTAGTAGTAGTAGTATTAATAATAATAATAATAATAAATAAATAAATAAATAATGCAATTAGTGGGGGCTAATGGATATTTTGATCTTTTTGTGAATGATTTCTTTATCATTCTAAATTTATGTTTTCCAAACTAAATATTAACATTACATCATCATCATAAATTTTTAACAATAAATTAAATTAAATAATACATATCTTATTCCATTACTTATCTATTTTATTTATAAAGAATCATCGTTCAATTCCTTTATCTATTTTTGTAGGTAAATCAAATATCTATTGATACATGACTAAAACGGGACTAAGTGGGGTCACTTTCAAAGAAAATGGAATTTTGTGAAACGAAACGCATATATAAGTCAGAGATGCAAGTTGCATAAAATTTGTTTCAAATCAGAAATTAGCTATATCAGCCGATTGCATGATCATTTTGACAAAAATTATGGTGTTGAATGCTCCTTATTTTTAAATTTGTTAAAGCACGTGTTTGTTAAACCAACTGATAGAAAGTGGAGGCATACATCTCACTGGAGCGTTCAGTTTTGGCTAAGCGAGGCCTTGAAATCTTATTAATAGCCCAAGTGTTGAAGTGACCTCAAGCTAGGCCTTTCTCTTATTTGGTCAGGAACGGCGAAATTGGGTGTTTTTGCTTGAACCACAGGTAGCTTGTGTTTCAGTTGCAGAGAATTACGGCTAAAAACTACTTGCCCTCAAGAGCCTGTGGTTGTGTTGTTTAGTGAGGTGATTGAAAGCGCCATTAGATATGTTGCAGAGTAAGACTTTTAATAAAAAGACTAGAGGTGGCAAAGTTCAGAAGGTTCCATCTTTTTTCCCCGTGTCCGTCTCTTCGTTTCTCTGATAAAACTCCTTGCTCCTGATTGGTATTTTTTTTCTATCGTGTAGCTTGTGAGAGAAGTTTATCTCAGAGATGACATATACTGCGGAGCTTCGTTTTGCAAAGTATGTGATACAGCAGCTTCTCGCCTTACTGCTTCCACGTCCCCCATCCTCATCCTTGACACTAATGTGGTTCTCAATCAGGTTTTTTTTTGCAAAATTTTCTTTCTTTCTCATTCCGCTTTGCTCTCTTCTCGTCTCTCAATGGAAAGTTTGTTTCTTTTTTGGCTTATGCTACATGGGAATGGAATTACGTGTTGCTTTCAGATTGATTTGCTTGAGAATCCTGCTATTGATGAGGTGGTTGTGTTGTCTATTGTACTACAAGAGGTTAAGAACAAGAATACCTCTGTTTACAATAGAATTAGAGCCTTATGCAGTAACCCTGCTAGGAAATTCTTCGTTTTCTCTAATGAATTCCACAGGTCAACTTTCTCTTCTTCCGACTCTTCCCTTGTTACTTCTTCTTTCATTTTTCTTTCAATTTTACCTTTTCTATGTGATTGTCGCTTGTTGTTAATTTATAATTTAAGGTTTCTTCTGTTCTGGGTTTCAGTTGTATATAGATGTCTTACATGGAGGCTAACTTGCAGGGATACATATGTCCAGAGCATGACTGGAGAAAGTCCAAATGATAGGAATGATAGAGGTTTTTCCCTTTGCACGTTCACCAATTTCCTATGCTCTTTGATACAACGCATTCTGTACTTGTGAATAATTTCCAACTTTGCATATTGGATATTGGATCCAGCAATTCGAGTGGCTGCCAAATGGTACCAGACTCATCTTGGGGATGCAGCTAGGATTTTACTCATAACTAACGACAGGGAAAATATGAGGAAGGCTTCTGAGGAGGGAGTATCTGCCGAGACAAGTACGTACAGTTTCTGTTTGTACTCCGAGCACATTCTGATGGGTCTAATATCTGAAACATTCTGCAAGGCTAATTAACTTCATCTGCATAATCATAAAAATGACAAAATGTTGGAGAGCTTGTTCTACAAAGCTCATTTCTGAATTATGATCTTCTTTCAGTTGAATCATACGTGAAATCACTTGGTCAACCAGCTTTGCTTGACCTACTTGTGCAGCCTACATCAGACGTGGTCATGGAGGATGTTGAAGATTTAAGGCCCTCAAAGAGAAAAGTTGTTTATCAAGAGGTATTCATGTAGGCTTGCATGTACAAATTATGCTTGTGTCACATGACAAGTATTGTATGATTAATAGAATACTCTTTCTTTTGGTTTGGTCAGCATAAGCCCATGTCAGAGATCACCTCTGGCTTGACTAGGGGAATATACCATCAAGGAAAACTTCGCGTTAACCGTTACAATCCACTTGAAGCATATGTAGGAAGTGAGAGCATTGGTGATGAAATAGTAATATATGGGCGTGGAAACATGAATAGGGCTTTCGACGGTGATATAGTGGCAGTGGAACTTCTTCCCCAAGATCAGTGGCATGGAGATAGATCTTTATCCTTAGCAGATGAAGGTATATGACTTTACATCTTTTGTTAAACCTAGAAGGCATATGCATCTGATTCATCATGTATCTTTGCACATGCTAATTTTTCAGGTGATTAGGTTGTCAAAGTGGATAAGTTACAAGTCATCTTGCCTTTAGGATAATGTATTTACATGTTACATGTTCATGCTTGTGTTAGATGGTAATGACGATGGAATCTTGTTTTTAAATTTCTAAAGAAGTTGCTTTTTTTATTCTTTTCTAGAGGATGAGGAAGAAGATGTTCATCTAGTTCCCAGTAGTGCAGATGATGCTCCCAGAACTACATATACTTTATCAAGTTCTGAAACTGAAGCAAATCCTGTTTCTGCTCGCCCATCTGGCCTTATTGTTGGTATCATAAAGCGGAATTGGCATTCGTGAGTTCCTCTTGACCATTTGTACATGCATATGTCAATATGGCTTCTGTTATAGCTTCTTTGAACAAGCTTTGGAAGACTTAATGGTGGAAGTATATCTAGATGCTATTGTGGATGTGCAATATTGAAACCTTTCTGCATCATGATATAATTTCTTTGACCAAGTTTTGTAGCCATCTGGATTTGTTTTTCTCTTGAGCCTTCTTTTATCTAATTTAGTTTTGGACTGATTTGGTTGAGGAATGTTGTCAAAATTGTGGCAAAAGGAGCATTTTTATTGGGATTTTGGGTTAAAGATCTGGTTTTCTAATGCTATGATTGCTTGCAGTTATTGCGGATCATTGGAGCCAATGCCGTTGCCTAGTGGAAGTGGTGGCCTAGTGCATGCCTTATTTGTCTCAAAAGATCGCAGAATTCCTAAGATCCGGATACAAACTCGACAGCTTGAGAATCTTCTTGACAAAAGAATAATTGTGACTGTTGATTCTTGGGATTGTCAGTCACGGTATCCTTCTGGCCATTATGTACAAAGTATAGGAGAGATAGGTGATAGAGACACTGAAACTGAGGTTCGTAATAATCATTTCACTTGCATTTGTGGTTGGTGAAAATCGTTTGTTTTATT
The DNA here is from genome assembly GCA_027563575.1 of Erythroxylum pedicellare. Taxonomy (NCBI): domain Eukaryota; kingdom Viridiplantae; phylum Streptophyta; class Magnoliopsida; order Malpighiales; family Erythroxylaceae; genus Erythroxylum; species Erythroxylum pedicellare. Next base: position 22,814,218 of record JAOQMP010000208.1, on the reverse strand, counting down.
TTTGTGATGCTGAAGACAGTAGGATTTGACAACATAGTCCACACTATCAGATAATTGGACAAACTGTTTTAATTAGGTTTTCTGAATGTTGCAGGTGGTCTTGATTGAGAATCATATAGATGCAAGACCATTTTCCACTCAAGTATTGGCATGCTTACCACCATTGCCATGGTCAGTCTCTGCGGAAGATTTGGCCAATCCTATTAGGACAGATTTACGGCATTTGCGTGTGTTTAGTGTTGATCCTCCAGGTTAGTTACCCATATATCTTTTCTCTTCCATGTGCACAGGATTTTATATTGCTTTATGATAATTTTGGTTGGTTTACTTGGATATTAAATATGTTTTGTGGTTATTGTGATTGCAGGTTGTAAGGATATTGATGATGCATTGCACTGCACATTGCTTCCAAACGGAAACTTTGATGTTGGAGTTCGTATCCTTTAATAAGCCAGCTCTATTGCATTCTGAAGTTTTCAGTTGAAAATGTCCATTCATATTCCTAAGAAATTTGCCATTTGGAAGGTTCATGTGTATCTATGGATACTTTTTATTTGTGTGCGGGTGCATGAATTACCTGTTTAACGATGGCCTCAAGTATTTTGGTCCATTTAGATGGTATACTGTATGAACTGAATCTTATATCTATTTCCGATATTTTGACGACTTTGTTCAAACTTTGCTCTTCTCAGCACAGCGTCAGTTTCTTTGTGGTGCTCAAATCTTTAATGTTTTCCTTTATTGGCATCCAATTAGATATTGCTGATGTAACACATTTTGTTCACCCTGGCACACCACTTGATGATGAAGCTACACAAAGGGGCACTTCTGTCTACCTTGTTGAGCGGCGTATTGACATGCTTCCAAAACCTCTAACAGAAGGTGGTTATATGAGTTGACCATAATATGCAACAGAAAGGCTTGATTGATGGAACTTAATGTATTCTTTGTTTGATTAACTTGAAATTTTGTTTTCAGATATATGTTCTTTACGAGCAGATGTGGAAAGGCTAGCTTTTTCGGTCATATGGGTTTGTACTTCCAACTCTTGACCATTACGAGATATCTTCAGCAGCAATTGCATTCCTTTCAAATTATATCTGGCACTTTTTTACAGAGAAAATCTTGTAATCGCTTGTCTTGGCATCACATGCAAGAAAATTTTTATTTAGAAGACATGTAATTGGCATACCTCTGAAAATTTTACTTTGGTAATGGTTGATTTCACAGGAAATGAGCTCCGAAGCAGAGATTATTTCAACGAAATTCACGAAAAGTATTATCAAATCGTGCGCTGCCTTATCCTATGTTGAAGCGCAAGCTAGGATGGATGATAGGTACTTTTTATACATGTATTGCTTGATTAATTGAAATATATACAATGTTTAATCCTTACTGTTCTATGGTTTGTGAGTAAAATAAGGGAAGCTACGCATTTTCTTGGGCAAAGAAATTAATCAGTCCCACTATTGGTTTGAGCCTTGAAGTGTCCTTGCTAGGTCGCAACACAAGTTTAAAATCATCTAATCTTGGTTGAGTAGATTGTATGATCAAATCACCCCCATGCTTGCACTTTGTGCATGCTGTCCTGATTTGGTGAATTTGTATCTCAGTTCCCCTGGAAAGTGCTTTTCTGATAGAACTCTAGTCTTAGAACACTAGATATTTCCGTATTAATTCAATAAACCGTAATGTATATAGCTCATTACAGTGTGATATCAGTACGTCTCCCCTAAACCAGAGCAGAAATGCTCCTCAGCAGGTGCGTGCACGCTGCTGTCACAAGTTTTCTCACTTTCTTTCTAACTGCCTCTCCTCACTCGCCCCCTACAAAATATATTCCCCTCCCCAGGTACATTCCGTTGGCTAACTACCTTGCCACCTCAGCTAATACTAACTGCCCTCCTGCACTGCCCTTCTGCCCATTGTTCCTTCTTCTAGAATACACCTTCCACACTACCGGATTATTCCTCCTCCTCCTATTGTGCTCAATGTCTAAGTCATCCTCTCCCCTATAGGTTCTATCATTTTCACTGGAGTCAATTGGTTCTAATTGATTTTATGCTATTGCAGTCGGTTAGTGGATCCATTGACCAAAGATTTGAGGAATATGAATGCTTTGGCGAAGGTATGTGCACTTTGGAGCTTGCTTCAATCATCTTCATTCTTTCTTGTAGTATTGTTATAAATTTACATTTCCTGTCCGTATTGTATTGAGAAGTTTCCTTCCACCCTCTAGATTATGAGACAAAGGCGAATTGAGAGAGGAGCACTAACTCTAGCTTCTGCTGAAGTAAAATTTCAGATTGATACCGAGACTCATGATCCTCTTGATATAGGTATTCTGTCTCAAAGCACTCCCAATAGTTTGACCTTTTTTCATTTCAGTTCTTATGCTTTGAAAACTATTACTTACCCCCTTATAGTATTGTTTAGCTATCACACAATCACTTCCATCATATTTCATTAGTTTTTCATCTAACTTTTTAACTCAAAACTGTATAGCATTGAAATTCTTAAGTTTCAAACGTTGTTTTTTGAGACTATGAATGGACAGAAAACTAACGAAATATGATTGAGGGAGTTGCATGGTAGTAGAAAATAATTTGGGGAGGTAAATGATAATTTTTTAAATGTAAGGAATAAAATGAAACAAGGTCAAACTAGGGGAGGGTCTCAAGTTTAATTAACTCTATTCTCTTTCTTCAATAAAAGCATAAAAGTTTGAAATTTAAGCTTCAACTACCAAAGTTAGTGAGAAGTGGCATCTTTTGATTGATCTAATGAATAGTAATTCTGTGTGCTCTCTAAATTTGAATGGATTGCTCTGATGGAATAAGATTGGGCTACTTTTCTGTACTAATCTGCATGTGCTGTAAACTTTAGTTGGGACTATCCCTATAAGTTCTATGAATTGCTTCAATTATGAACAATTTGCGGTAATATGTCTCTTCTTCATGATTCACTATAAAATTGACTGTTTGCCTTTCTTTCTTTTTTTCTTTTCTTTTTGTTGGCTGTAGATTTCTGTTTCTATACAATTTTCCCTCATATTCATTTATTTTTGTATAGGCATGTATCAGATTCGAGAAGCAAACCAAATGGTGGAGGAGTTTATGCTTGCTGCTAATGTTTCAGTAGCTGAACAAATTCTGAAACATTTTCCTGGATGTTCACTACTAAGGTGAAATGGATTGTCTTCTTGGGATATTTATTGATTATCTGATATTTCAGGATTCTCAAGTTTTTATGTCCTTACCATTAAAGATAAGAGTGGATTAAATGAGAGAACAATGGTTCAACCTGTTCATTTCCTCTGCATTGTGGTCCTCGTGTTATTGAGGCATCTGGTAGATGTCATTATTGATTGATATTAAGTAGAATATAAATTGATTTGGTTCACTGTATGAATGTGACAGAGAACATTTAGTACTTCTATTACTTCCAAAGTTTCTGAATTGTTATCGATCTTTTTCCTTATTTTGTCTCAAAAAGACATCTTCTGGTTTAAGTAATCACTTTTAGTATACATTGTTGGTACTCTTGGGTATTCTCAGAAGATTTTTCACGAATAGAATTCTTCAAATGCTTGTCAAATACAAGCTTGAGATGCTCTAGGGGGATGAAAACATTGATTCATTTATTTCCTGTGTAGACGACATCCCACCCCAACTAAAGACATGCTTGAGCCATTGCAACGTACAGCTGTTGCTGTTGGTCTGAGCTTGGATGTCTCTTCCTCCAAAGCACTAGCTGATTCACTAGACCGTGCTGTGGTGAGGTTCCTAACAACATGCATGCTCCTTGTTGTCAAGGCAACTCACAAATTTGGTGGTCCATTTCTCTGTCATTCGTATTCAAAGCTATTTATGCTATAGTGGGCTTTATGTTTGTGGCATGTTCAATTACAGAGTACTTTGTCTAGTTTGAAAGGACATTAGTAGACTTTGTGACTTAAATTGAACTACCTGTTGGTTTTCATCTGTGCAAAATTTAAGGAATCTGAGATTTCTTTTTGGAAAGAGCTTCTATCTTTTTATAGCTCTTGAGCTACGTGGAATTTGCTACTGCAATCTTGTATACATATGTTTTCCAGGGTGATGATCCATATTTCAACAAACTGATCCGCATAATGGCAACCAGATGTATGACGCAGGTAATTTTTTTAGTAATTGAGATCTAAAACTACTTACTGTCTATTATAATTCTGATATATACTGATTGACTTGGATTGCAATCAGGCTGTTTATTTCTGTAGTGGGGATCTGAGCCCTCCAGAATTTCATCATTACGGGCTTGCAGCACCTCTCTACACTCATTTCACATCGCCTATCAGGAGATATGCTGGTTAGTGAAAATTTTATCATGTTGATTCCCAAACATTTCATTTGGATATTTGCAGCTGAGGTTGGAGTTTTTTTTTGTTCGCTTTCAGATGTTGTTGTACACAGGCTGCTTGCTGCATCTTTAGGCATGTATAAACTTCCACCCATATTCAGTGACAGACCCCGACTGACTAGTATTGCTGACAGTAAGTGTTGTACTTATTTCGTGTTCAACTTTGTTGTTACAATTATGGAAATACTGGAACGATTCTCAGTTTCTGTGGATAAAGCACTTGATTACTATTCTTGGTATATGCATCTTTCGTAGATTGTTGTATTGAATTTCCTCCACTGAGGAAATGTTTCTTAAATCTAACTTTTGCTTTTCTATTTGTGTGTGCGCCATCAAAAACTAGTTGAATGATGCAATTCATTTTATCTGCCTATGTACAGATTTAAATGACCGGCATAGGAATGCACAGATGGCAAGCCGAGGTTCAGTAGAGCTCCATACGCTTATATTCTTCAGAAAGCGGTAAGTGTTAATATCTATGGTTTCCTGTCTCCGTCTCTCTCTCCTGTGTGCTTATGCATGCTCACACAAACTTATTCGCAGACTGATATCATTCCTTTCATTTTTCCTTATCCCATCTCTGTTTTGTTGCAGTCCTACAGACACGGAGGCCAGGATAGTGAAAATCAGATCAAACGGTTTTATTGTATTTGTTCCCAAGTGTGTACATTTCTTTTTTTATTTTCTTCTTTACAGTTTACATCTCTGCATACATGTATTTTATAAGGATTGTTGTCTAGAAGAATCAATCACGGTATGATTTGGTGCAGGTATGGTATTGAGGGGTCAGTATACTTGACGACAAGGGGTGAGAAAGGACGTGGTGAATGGTATGTAGATGAGCAGCAGCAGAAGATAAAGAAGATGGATGGTACGGTTTCATACGGTGTACTGCAGAAAGTGAATGTTCATCTGGAAGTTGTAGAGCCGCAGCCTAACAGGCCTAAACTCCAACTTACCCTTCTTTAAACCCTTCTGTATTGCCTTCAAAAGACATTTAAAATGGAAAGTTAGAATGAGGTATTACTATGATTTTCTTGTAAAATACAGGCTTAGCTGAATTATTTAGTGTCATTTTATACAAATTCCCTGTGTGTTATCTAAATGTGCCCTTTATTTGATAGACCATTTCGGTAAGATGGATGAGTTTGTGGCATAGGCGTGAGTGTTGTGTTGAGGCATTTGGCTTTTCTTTCCTTGCAAGGTCTTTTTATAATAATAATCTTAAGATATTGGTTTAACTAAGCAAATTACATTTCCTTGGCATTGCAGTTTTAGTTATTTATTAGTTATTTAAAAGAAATAGAGAACCAAAGAGAATAATTAGAGAAATAGATTTACAAAGTTTCACTTCCTAACAATTTAAAAATCAATGCATGTGGCCTTTGCTTTTCATGGTTCCTTCCGTCCCTGTAAGGAACAATATCAATCCAATCTATATGGCCGAGTAATCCTAAATTGCTAATGCAATCCTAATTAATTCGAAATCGAAAATAAACCAAGAAAAAAATTGATATATACTAATTAACAATCGTTTATCCCGGTCGTGACAGAATCGACATGTAGACAGTGGACCATAATGTGAGTGCCAGGGCGGCAGCTAGGTATGCCCATAAGAGGAGAACTGAACATTCTTCTTGCCCCACATCAAACAGCTGCGCCATCGTACCTGCATTAACAATTCAGGAAGCTTTAAATCGTTGCACATGCTTAACCACTCTAATTATACATCTGATGAGGAACAGTATGTGTGTGAAAATTACAAGGCTAAATATAAGTAAGGACAGAAGGCTTGCCGATATTCATGGCAGGTGGAACAGTGTACTGAACCATGAGCACAAAGTGGAACAGAGGGTCTGCCGGAAGGAAGCCAAGGCTGCTAGCCACTTTAACAACCCAAATACCGACTGCTGGGAGTATGAAGAAACGAACGCACACCACTCCTATGATGACCATCGGTTTGATTCTTGATGACCGTAGACCTTGAATCAGGTTTCCTCCCAGTATAAGCGTGATACAAGGAATAGTTCCATCCCTACAACCCGAGAATTATTATGGACATCTTCTTGAAGACTAAAGCCTTTTAGATGCTATGATGCATACATACCCGAGCAATTTGACGGAGTCCTGGATCACCCGCAGTGGGGCATTTTCTCCAATTATCAAGTTCTTCAGAAATGTAACAGCTCCAAAGGCAAGTCCTACAATCTGAGATAAAAGTCAAAACGAGTTTTAAGTTGACGGGGACTCTTTTTCCCAGTTCAAGTTTCAACTCCTAAAATAAAACAACTTACCGCACCAAGCGTTGGGGGCGCTAATAGCTCCTCCAAAATCTGATGACAAAATCCAATAACTTTACTCCATAATGAGGCCTGCCCATTTCCATGCGACGCACTCTGAAGAAAGCAAAAAAAACAAAAAAAAAGGGTCTAACAGTTACTTGTCTTCTCTATATGCATGGTTGCATGTGATGACCAACATGCAAGGACTTTGGAGGAGGACACGTACTATTTGGCTTTCCGACATAACTACAGAAGCATGTTCCTTATCGTTCCCTTTCAGAAGGTGAGTTTCTTGGGAAGCTTCCAAATCTGTGTTTGCTTCTTTTGAAAAACCGTCTGCCGCTTCAAGAGCTTTGAATTTCGTTGCAGAACTTCGTACAAGCTGGTAAGTATAGGTCCAGATGAAAAAGCCACCAAGCTGAACCAAATATAATATAATATGAGATATATAGGTACAAATTTGTTCAATGTGAGTAGAAAAGAGGTAACAATTGCCTTACCGCCATAGAAAAAGATGCATATGATAGTCCAATGGAGCGGCAAGTGCTTGGTTTACCAAATGGACTTGCGTCCTCGTCGCAGATTGCAGGGATGATTATTAGCACAAGATTTCCCAAGTTACCTGTTTCGATGAGCATGACAATTAACAAGACATAATTGTTGAGGCCCAATCATTAGGTGACAGAATTCAAATTACCTGATGAACACGAAGCAATGACAAGTCCTTCTATATGGGGCTTGGGTCTTAGTATTTTAACCAGTATCCACCCCAGAATCCCTCCGATCAAGAAGGTGAGGCCTATGTTAATGGGCATGAACCACCTGAACAGATTAACAAGAAATGTCGGTTTTGCTGTAAAGTGACTATGGGAACGTGAAAAGTCTCAAACTTTACATCACGCCTTTTGTTTTGCTATCTACTAACTCGTGAAAATATCGTATTTGCATGTCAGATGTAAGTTTATCTGTTATTCGTCCTTTTCACTGAACACACTCGGGATGTCTCAGCGTTAACATGTTCATGGAACTTAAATTATTTGAATAGAGTTAGCCTACCAGGATATAATGTCTTGGAATGTGACGGTCTCCGCCAGACTAGCAAACATGAGCGAGGGCGTAAACACCATGAACACAATCTGCAATTCGATAATTAAAATGGACAGCTTTCTACGTGGACGGAAAAAAGAAAAACAGGGACAGCTGGAAACGTAGAGTGTACCTTATTGAGGGACCGTCGCGTATCAGCAGAAAGAAGATTGCAATAGTCGGTCGCCATGAAAGCTCCCAAGCCGCTTATTAACAAGACTTGTAGAATTGGCATAGAGGCAACCTCAAACAGTGACAAGAAACCCATCTTCTCCTATATATCAGGCTTGGTAATAAGATGGACAACAGGAAGCAAGGAGCAGAAACTAGGAATAAGTAGTCCCAATCGATATGCTTCTCTCCAATGTTTAGTGGCTAGTACTTCTAACAACGCTGTGCTCCAACACCAACCTTTTATAGATGAAAGAAAACAGAAATGCTGAAATGATCCTTCAAGAAAAGGAAAGCCCTGAGAAGGAGCACGCAAAGATAGAGACAAACAAAACAAGAAGCAGTTTGAACAACAGATGGCGCAAATAAAAGAGGGATTAATGCTGGTAAGAGTTGATGTCTGGACAGTGGTGGCACGAGAGACATATGCACGTAAATATTGGCTACTCAACTGGGGTAGGAAGCAACCTAGGAAGGGTATTGTTGATGTAAATTTCCACCTTAATTCCTGTGTCTTTGGAATGTATATGCTACCCAGTAATCAGCTCAGGACTCATGAATTACCAAATTTGGCCTATTTTTCAAGGTTATATTAATGAAAATTTTGAACTGTTAAACATTTTAAAAACTTTTCTTAATTCTGTTTAAAACGGAAAAACACTGAAACCTTATCAGTTTGTTAAATGGACAAAGAGAAGTCAAAATTGACTCCTAAAGCACGTCAAGTTGAAAAGGAATACATAAAATTGACATAACATGCAAAAGAGGGAAGATTCCACTTGCTCAATTTTGAAGTCACGGATGATATCAGCAGCATTCATAAGGGGCCAATCATTTTCTGTATTTACCCCCGTCTTTGTCGGCTCAACATGAAGACAGTACAACAGCTCAGAGCAACTTTCTCTCCTTCAATTATGAAAATGAGGACAATTTTCTTAATTAAACCAAAACAAGGCTTGCTAGTTGTTTACCTTATTATCTAATTTGTCATGTCAATAGCACTAAGGTTTGAAGGTGGTTGTCCTCTGATGAATGATATATAATGCAGGCTGAACGGTCAAGTACTAACATGCGGTACTACATCCTTTTTTTGATTCATTTATGTTTCTCTATGTTATTTCGTTCATGTTAAGATTAGGAAAAGGCCATTCCATTGCTACTTTTCCTTGAATGGGTTAGTCGAGAAGCAGACAAACAGAAACGAAAGTCCTGATCTTCTCCTCAACAAAACTCCTTTTAACAAAATTATTATAAAAAATAAAAAAAAAAGCTCAAAAGACATTTCATGTTATTACTATAATCCTCATGGTTTAGGCATGAAATCTCCAGTTTCTTTGAAAGCATGGATCAGAAAAAAGATGAGTCATCTCATATTAATCAATGGCAAATTAAAAGGGAAAGTTGGTATTGTACATGAAAGAAATGACGAAGAATGTTGATGTAGAGGTAGAGAGAAGTGATAATGATTCGAAACAAAACCTGGTAAAACTATGACTATCCCAAACCGTCAGGCAACGCGAGGCAGATGGAGATTCAATGATGTTGTGCGCTTTCAACATATGACATTATAATCTTCCTATTTTCTTGGAGTTTCTTCAATTGAATTGCCTTCTTAACCATCCTATGTATATGCACCTTATCTATGTTGTGTAAGAGGTGACATGTCCGTGTTATCTCATGTCCTAAACAGCCTGGGTTCTATTGAATGGATAGGGTAAACTATGATAAAATTTGAAAGATAAAATTGAGGAAAATTTGCATTTGTCATATAAAAGTTACGTGGCAAAGACTAACATTCCAACTTTATTTTATTAAAATAAAAATTATATTCATTAATTAACTAATGATAATATTATTTATGATATATAGCTAGCTTTATGATAGTAAATTAATTGTTCCATTAAATTTAATCACTGATTTTTATTTTTACTTATAATTAATACTTCTTATAAATAAGTAATAATTAATTTTATTGATTTTTACTATTGATAAATAAAAATATTATTTATGATATATATATATATATGGTCTCGTTACTTGTATAAAAATATATAATATTAAAAAATTAATAAACCTAATGTGTAAATAAGATAAATCAATCTATTTGACTTATGTTTGTGATCTTAATTAATCATCTCATTTGACATGATTGTCCGCATGATTTGCTATCTTAATAATCTCCATCTGGAATGCTAAAAAATCCCATGTTACCAAAAAGTACAAATGAAGTTAACAAAAGGACTTATTGTTCGGATTTCTCAGAAATTCATGAAATTATTAAAAAAAAAACCAACAAGATACAAAATCTCTTTAAATTTTATTTATTTTTATTAAAAACATTCGTTCATTAAACTTCAACCAAGTTAATTGATAATTAGAATAATTTCATAGAATTTTTAATAAGAAATATTTTTTAAAACGAATAAATTGCAAAGAACGTCCTTTTTTTTTTTTTTTTTTTTGTTAACCCGAGAAATAGAATTTTTCTTTTAAAAGTAAACAAGATAAGAAGATACGATACACGCAGGGCTGTTCTGTTCAAGTCAGTCTTTGTGATCGTGCCGAAATTGACCTCTACTACTTGTGAATAATACTAATCTCAAGAATTTGTCTCTGTCCAAACTCCTTCACATTAATTATTGTACAAACAACCACAATGATGTTGAGTTGCGCGAATGGCCCCACCAAGCAATCATAACATGGTTCATGAATCTTTTACATTTATCACATTCTCTCTAATCTCTAAGTCCATTAAGGGGGCTACATAGTTTCTAACATAATTGAATTCAATTGGGAAGTTTCATTATCTAACATTATTGAATTCTTCCCTACGTCAATAGGACGGGGATGGAAAAGCAGAGTCCATTACTGTTCACAATACCTATTTCCTCAAAAGTCAAATCGAAGCGTGATAAACTATAAACTCCCTGCCTCGTCCTAGTTGCCAAAATGACAAACCATAATAGCTTCTTTATCTAGACCAATGACGATTGAGTAGGATGTTGAAAGTATAAAAAATGAACACTATTATAAAATTTATCAACTTCACTGCACTAGTAACACCGTACCCACTTCATATCATGTCATTGTACAACTCCGTTTCTCTGACAATTTAAAACAACCAATGTAACTTCGACCGTGCACAAAGGATTAAAATAAACGATGTGTCTGGACTTGATTACGACAAGCTGATTAAGAAGTTAACTATTAATAACATATCTCTAATCAGAACTTAAGATAAACGTACTAAGAGTTTCACTTTTCAAATATAGATACATGAGATGAGATAGAGAGGTAAAGAAAAGTGCAATAAATAAATTAGATAGAATCTTTACGTTACATGCCAAAATCAAAAGGCTTCATAATTAGGAACAACAGATTTAAGTGCTTCACTGGGTTCCTTCTCCACTAAACCCCATGGTAAAATAACACAATTTGCAGCCCTTTTCCTTAGACAACCACTTGACGGTTTCTTTAACACTTCCTCTTGAGTATCCTCTCTGCTCAACACTTTCCCATCAGAATTTAAGGCCACGAAATCAGATATCATCAGTAAGAACTCCACTGTAGCAGAATATGCCAAAACCTCCACTACAACAGTTATCCTTTCTGTATAGATTGACCTAATATTACCACAAATGTACAATTGCCAGATTGTCACACAAAATGATACACATAGAAGGGAGCTTCTCTGAACTGGAAACAACAATCCGTAATTGGATTACTTAAATATTAAAAAGGAACTCCAGAAAACCTTGAATTGGATACGTGAATACATTTGAGAATTTTTATGAAGCAGAAGCCATTGATGCCGAACCCAACTCTTCATCAGAATCGATAGAATTTTCATAGTCATAATACGCATTTACCTGCAATAAGGAGGGAGGCGTTAAACATGACAGATTTCATTTACTTGATACACCATCCGTAAGTAATTGATCATTAATTGAAAGCTTTTCATAAATACTGACTCAAATAAACCACCATTTAGTCTTGAATCTGTTAACACAATTTAAGGCATACCTTTGGTCTTGGAACTGCTTCAAAAGTATGGAACTCTGGCTCATCAAAATTAGGGGATCTTAGAATGATATAAGCTCCTTTGTTTCTGAACCTCTCATCTGTTGCCTAAGCAGCACAAAAAATTAGTCAGCACCAATTCTATAGACATATCCTCACTTGAAACTATTTATCACAATGTGCCGATCTCATCTAGCTTTTTCTGAATATTGACCAATTAATTCAATTTGAAGCTAGGATTCGCAAACCAAACATGTGTTTGGATTTCGAAAACAAGATTAAGATGATGCATCAGACAAAATCGCAGAAGAAATGGTAAATAGGGAAAACAAACCTGAAATTGGGGATAGTCTGGAGCACTAAAAATTGTGATCAATTTTCCAGACTCAACTACATGATCTATCGTGTACCCTTCATCCATTCCCGTAAGATCAGGCCTTTTTTCCCTTGCATCCGGGCCTTCATGAGATCTAATGATTAGCTAAGATAATCCAAGAATGAGATCAATATCAGTATATAAAACAAATTGCATAATCATCTTTTAACATCAACCAAAGCAATATCTGGAAAACAAGACAATAATACTAAATAAATGTCTTCCATTTCAACTTTCAAGGAACTTTATGAAGAACGTAGTACAGTGGCATCTTGAGATAATTATTTTTTCTCATATTTGTGTCATGATTATAAGTTCTCTAGCATTAGAAGTTTAACAAATTGCCTATAATTTCCAGCCCAAATATCATCATTGCATAGACTATGCAACATCAACATTACAATAGCATAAACACTGCATTTGACACTACCTTCAGTTGATTTTTGTTCAAAAATTCTTCAGTACAATCAGGTCCCCATAGTAAACCAATGCCTCTCTGTTCATTTGGTGCAAGTCCACGTTGCTTAGAAGGATCCGACCACAATACATCACCAGGAATCAAGTTTGATCCTTCCCATGGAGGGTCAAGAACTGATCTTCGTGCTTTCAACAGTTCTTCCATAGAACCAAGAGATAATGGAGTAGCTTCAAGATTGGATTTTCTTCTTCGATTCTTCTTTCCTTTCAACCCTTTTGCTTGAGGCATGCTGCGGAAAAGTCCTCCGTGAGCCGTGTAAACACATCCGGCTACAATGGAGACCAAAGGTAACCCTTCAAAGCATCCCAAACACTTCCGATAAACATGCTTACCTTTGTCACCATACTTTACCATGACTTCCCCCTCAAAACCATAGACAGAAGTGCAGTACTTGGATTCATGATTCCCCCGTAATAGATATACCCTCTCAGGTAGGAGCACCTGAGCAACAATTTATCGTCTTATTTATTGAGTAGAAAATGAATATGCATGAAACAGTCATTTGCAATAGACATAATTATATTAAAGAAAACTAAAGTAAACAGCATTACATTCCAACAAATTCAAATACATCCTAATTAGATCAATGGCCTGGACTTGTTACAATCCTAAAAAGAAAACATAAGTCCTTATTGAAAGGTCATTCAAATTAAGCCACAACATTGAAGAGTCAATTGGATGAGATAATAGAAATTAATATGGGGGTACTGAGTCAAAATACAGTGTCACTCTTACTAAATTGTTCTAATTCTATCTGTTAGTTATTGAGTCATACCAATTGAAAGGTGGAAAATAAGAGTTGATTACCTTCCAAGCCAGCAAGAGGAAGAAGGTCTCAAGCCCCCAAGCACCTCGATCAACATAGTCACCATTAAAGACAAAGAAGCGATCTTGTGAAGGTAAACCGGCATCTTGCAAAAGGAAAATCAGATCGTGAAATTGGCCATGGAGGTCTCCAACAACAACAACTGTAGAATCTGAAGGGCAGTTTTCGATTCTAACAATATTTTGTTCTTTGTGAAAGAGTTTAGAAGCAGCGAGGATGAGAGAGTCGAAGACATGAACAGGTAAGACAGAGGAGAAGTTAGAAGCAGGAACATGTCTTGAAGACCAGTCAAAAGCACACGTTAGATTGTGGATCCAATCGAAGCTGAGCATGCCATCAGGAGGCCATGAGATAGGAATTTCTACAGGAGCACCCCCTCCTGATGTTGATGTTGCTAAAGAGGAAAAGAAGAGGAAGCATCAAAGCATGCATAAACCACAAAAATGGTATGCCAAATACATTTTAGTAACATTAACTACACTTTGTCCTTCCAGATTAAAAATACAACAAATTCCAGCATAAATTTTGTTCTGCTTGAATACTAATAGAAGGATTAGGATACATACTTTGAAGGTTGGCTTGCATGGAGCCAACTGAGGCCTCAGTATAGCCATCTGGCTTGCCTCCATTATCCATATTCACTCGAAATTGTTTTAGGACAATTGAATCCAACTACATTACATATTCCAATCATCAACGAATAACCCAAACTCCAATACATATAAAATGAAAGTTAAGCTAGTACAGCAGCAAGCAAGACATGAGAAGCACCATAGAAAAATTACAAGAGCAAGTTCAAAGAAGAGCTGTAGATGACCATTTCCATATGATTTTTATGAGTTTCAAGGACAAACAATTGCAAAAAATTAACCACCATCTCCACAAAATTAGTAAACGTCCAAATGCATGTTTCGATTATGTCAGGTAGGAGGAACAATAAGCAGTTAAGCACAAATTCCTGTTACAACTCTACAACGCTAGAAGTTTCTAAATAACAGCAGTTTCCTTTTTTGAAAATGGAGCATTTATGCAGGTTAAACTTGGTCAGAAAGTTTTGACAGCATAATTTGCAGCAATGAGTCCCAGGTCTGTGAATTTGTTCCTAAGAACTTGTTTCACATGATTCTGAATTGAAGACATGTCATGAATAAGAACACAAGATCACAAGCTCAAAATGTCACTAATCAATATTTTTCCTCGATGAAATTTTACTAAAGTTTCTTTTGCATTGAACTTGATATTGTAAGCAAAGTGTCGAATATGTTTGGCGCCTTGTCATTTCCATTCTTTCAATTTCACTCCAAAACACAGCAAATTATCTCCAATATACAATCCCTCAAAAATAGAATTCCCCCAAACTTTGGCTCCTAACAGTGTGCTTTATCAGATTTATTTCCAGCATTAACATGATATGCACTGAATTACTTCGCACATGCCTGCTTACGTATATTAACAGAGGCAGCAGGTAATACTTGAACTAGATTTAATCAGTTGCAAATAATTCCATTTCTTTACAATCAAAGTATTAACGAAAGAAGTGGCAACATGTAAAGATCACTACTTTTATAAACTTCAGATTGAAAAAAGCTAAGTGGAGTGCAAAATCTAAAGCAATAAATAGTAAAGAAAAACAGAAAAAAATACTGAAGAGAATTGAGTTGACCTCAAATCAGATCAAGAGCTTCTTAGCTGGCACAGCTTGGTTTGATCGGGTGACTGGGAGGTGGCAACTGACAAGGGTCTACGTGCGTTAGATGGGCATCTAATCTAACCAAAGCTCAAACCCGAAAGCCGTACTCGACGAGAGAGAAGAAGAAGAAAACGAGTAACCCGAATTTGCTATTGGGCCAGGTCGCAAACCCAATTAGAAATCTGAAAGTGGAGGGGAGGCTGGTCTGAGCTCATTTATATCATTTAAGTTTGGGTTCAATAACTGTACACTAATTTTTATTATTTTAGTTTTAAAATAGATGTTATATATAAAGTACTTCATATGATGCAACCTTTTAGTCTCATTGATACAACTTCCAGTGTAATTTTTCAGTGATAAGAAGTGACTGAAAATTTGTAATTAAACATCTAAAAATTGTATTTATGTAATAGATTTTTTACTTAAAATTCACATGTTATAATTAAAAAGGCCAATAACCCCCTTTTAAAATTAGAATTAGTTTCCCTTATAAATATTACATAGAAAGGAATTACGTTTGGATATGAGTAACAAAAAGAGAAGATGTTAGCAATACAGCACTAGTGTAGAATAATAATATTGAATGGCAATTTACTGGAGAATGATCACTTAGCCTTATGTTAATGTAAATTAGAGATACATTATCAAATCCTAGCACATCAAATATTTACCCCTAACCGTTCAAACAACAAATATATCCAATCTCTGTGAGTATTCATTTCACCAAAAGATTGCAAAAGCTAGCTAACATGTTTACCCACTCATAATATGCAACAATAACTAAATTAAAAAAAAGAATAGTAACGTAAAAGAAAATAAAGACGCACCATTAGGCATAACTTTTATTAGATTGATAAATTTTGAAACATCAACTAATTAATCAAACTATTTAATCTAGGTTTCTGATTAGCAATGCTAACTTGCTTTTCATTGATTTAACAACTTAAATGTTGAAGATTATTATACTAAGCTCCTGTGTACTTTGATTGAGATATTGGTTGTGGTTTAGTGACAAGATAATTTAAAGGAAATCTTTATCTTATATGTATTCATATATATATGATAAAGTTCATGAGATAAATATACATTGCAAATGAAATTATGAAGAGATCGTAATTATGATATTCATATTGCATTAAAATATTATCCCTAAATTATTCCTAATCATTGTTATATAAAGACTGGACACTAATAAAACATAAAAAGACTAGCACATTTTATGTTTTTCTTATGTAGTAGTGGATCTCATAGACTAAATGTCACGTTCCACATGTTTTGAAGCCCACAAGGTGAGGTTCGATCCAAAGAAGTCTTCTAGATCATATTGGAATCTTATAGAAGACTCTAAAAGCTTCTGGAATATGGTAGAAGCTTATGAAAGACTCTGGAAGCTTTTATAATATGGTAGAAGCTTATGGAAGACCCTGGAAGCTTCTGGAACATAATAGAAGACTATGAAAGCTTATGGAACATTATGAAAGTTCATAAAAGCTTGTAGATATGTACATAATGTATATGAAGCATGTAGAGTAGTGTAGAGAATTCTAGAAGGTCAATATAGACCATTAGATCAAGTAGATCTTAACCATCCATTCTAGGTAGAAGTAAGTATAAATACCCCTTGGGGGTTGCCTCATTTGCATCATGGAAGATCATAAAGAGCTTTGTAAGCATTGTAACTTTCTTGAGAAAGTTCTTTAATAGAAGTGTTCTTATATTCTCCCACATTCCTACTTTTATTTAGCAAAGCATTTCGTGTAGAAGGCTGACTTGAGAATGAGGGCATACTTAAGTGTCGAGTGAGCGTTGGTGAAAGTACAAGCCCATTATAAGTGGTATGAGAGCAACGTTAGAGATCCTTTGGGTGTCATCGAGATGGCTGGTTCAAGCTAAGTGACTACCTATGAAGGAAGGGAGGTTGAGATGGTTCCTCCTACCAATAAGGAAAAAAGAGAAAGATCTACTATAATAGAAGCCATGGTTGAAGTGATGGCTAGGGTCTCGAAGTTAGATATCACCATAAAAGAAGATCGAGAGAAGATTGATGATTGTGACTAAAGAGTAGAAGAGCTGGCGAATGAGCAATCTCTACTTCGAGAAGAGATAAATGGGATTGTCAAAATCGTTGCTTTGGATGTTTTTGAAAAGGTGAGTTCCTTGAAATCTTCTCTTGTTGCTAAAATTATTATGCTTGAGGAAGCACTTGCTAGTTTGTCTATCGAGTTGGAGGAGGTAAGGGGAGATTGGAGTTTGTGCAAGATGGTGGTGACATAAGGAGTTTGTGGCACCTGTTGCTTCCACTGTTTCTACCAAAGTTAAGGTCCTGGAGCCTAAGGCTTTTGGAGGAGCAAAGGATGCAAAGGTCATCGACAACTTCTTCTGGAGTATGGAGTAATACTTCAAAGCACTTGACATTATGGATTATGCTAAGATGATCGATAGTGCTTCCCTCTACCTTGTAGACACAACTATGTTGTGGTAGAAGAGAAGATAAAATAACATTCAAAAGGGAAGTTGCACCATGAACACATAAGGTGAATTCAAGAAGGAGTTGAAGAAGCAATTATACCCTGAGAATATAGTGAAGGAAGCTCGAGCCAAGTTGAGAAGGCTTACACGCTCGAAGAGCATTCGAGAATATTTCAGAGAGTTTCAAAAGGTGTTGCCGAAAATTCCCGATTATCTAGACAAGTAAGCCTTCTTTGCTATTTATGATGGCTTATAACCATGGGCCAAAGTGGAATTGGAGAGGAGAGGTGTGCAAAACCTTGCTAATGCCATCGTAGTAGCTGACCCTTTTTATAAAGTAAGAAGGGATGTCCACCACTATGAGTCTTAAAGGAGTGACAATGGCAAGGGTGGGGGAGAGGAGAAGCAAGGCAAAGATGGAGCTTTAAAGAGTGGCATGCCAAAAGAGGGTTTAAGCAAAGGATACAAAGAAGACAAAAGTGGAGAACAACCCTCATTAAAGTGCTACCTTTGCAATTTATCTTATCGGATTAGAGATTGTCCGATGAAGAGTAAGCTTGTCGCACTCGAAGAAGAAACCTCAAAATCGACTGAAGGAAGGTGCAAATCTATAAAAGTCCTTTATGCCATCAACGCCAAAGTGAAGATGCTAACTGAGAAGAAAAGGTAATTTTTTATGGACACGAAGATTGTGTAAGTCAAAATGGCTTCACGTCTAATAATTTTGATGACATTTAAATAATAATAATATTAGAAATTGTTGAATCATTTTGATTAGGAAGCAAAATTAAGACGAAGTGGAGACGAAACTAAGACGAAAGAAAGTGAGATGAAGCGGAAGCGAAACTAAGACGAGAGAAAGTAAGACGAAGGGGAAGTAAAAGCGAGACGAAAGAAAGTAAGACGAAGTGGAAGCGAAACTAAGACGAAAGAAAGTGAAATGAAATGGAAGCAAAAATAAAACGGAAGAAAGTAAGACGAAGTGGAAGCGAAACTAAGACAAAAGAAAGTGAGACGAAGCGGAAGGAAAACTAAGATGAAAGAAAGTAAGACGAAGCAGAAGCGAAACTAAGACAAAAGAAAGTGAGATGAAGCGGAAGCAAAACTAAGACGAAGCGGAAGCAAAACTAAGACAAAAGAAAGTAAGACGAAGTGGAGACAAAAGTAAGACGAAGCGGAAGAAAAAGAAAGACGAAGAATCGATACTACGTCGAACGGTTAATTAGTTTGAGTTAGTTACAGAACTCAACTGAATAACTGTTTCTATAGGAATCAAGAAATCAAGAATCAAGAAGAAAGAAGCAGTTAAAGACGAAGGCTATAAATACAAGTCGGAGTTGAAGATTAAAAGGTTAGAGACTTTGAAAAGTTAGAGAATTTTAAAAAGCTTTTGATCTTTAGCAAACATTGTATTCATTGTGCGAAACACTAGAGCTATCATTACTGTAACAAAACTCGCAATATCTTTCTGTAAGAAAGAAGAGAAGCTGAGAGCCTGAAGAGACTAAGTAAGAAAAACAATACTTGCTGTAAGAGACCTGAAGAGGCTCTATAAAAAAGAATACTTGTACTTTTGAGAAGAATAGTGAAATCTCAGAAAGGTTTCTGAGGACTAGACGTAGCCCACGATTTGGGGTGAACCAGGATAAAATCACTGTCAACATCTACTCTCTAACTCTCATCTTTTAATTTCTATTGTTTTATATGAGTATATAGAAGTTAATTGAAATACATTATGATTGTCTGCTTAATAGTTTTT
Organism: Erythroxylum pedicellare; assembly: GCA_027563575.1. Taxonomy (NCBI): domain Eukaryota; kingdom Viridiplantae; phylum Streptophyta; class Magnoliopsida; order Malpighiales; family Erythroxylaceae; genus Erythroxylum; species Erythroxylum pedicellare. Next base: position 22,794,663 of record JAOQMP010000208.1, on the reverse strand, counting down.
GAAAAAGTTATTTTTCAAAGGAATTTAAAAGGGGATTGTATTCACGCAAAAGAATATATAATTCAAACCCCCTTCTTGTGCATTTTGTCTATTGAACCTAAAGTTTATATTAACGCGTGATTTACTTCAATTGGTATCAGAGTTTGGTTTCCAAGAACCACCATTACAAAGTGTGGATAAAGATCTATAGCAGAATCACACGTTTTTATAGTTGAAGTTGCCTCCGTCACTAGACCTCCTATGTTCAATGGTGAAGACTATCATTATTGGAAAGACAGGATGCGGCTCTTCATTAAATCTACACATATTGACCTTTGGGAGATTATCAAGAATGGACTGTATACACCAATGGATGATGAAGGAAATGCAATTGCACGTACTAGATGGTCAGCTGATCAAAAAGCAAGATTCTAGCTAAATTCAAAAGCCAAGTTCTTTCTAAGTCGTAACCTAAGCAGAAGTGAATACGATAAAGTTCATGGATGCGACACTGTGAAGGAGATGTGGGATACTCTATCCATTGCACATAAAGGCACCAATCAAGTGAAGGAATCCAAGATAAGCATTCTTGTACACCAGTATGAGCTTTTCAAAATGAAGGAGGATGAGTCTATCAATCAGATGTTTAGACAATTTCAAAATATCGTCAATGTACTTAAAGCTCTCGGGAGAACCTATGATAATCAAGATTATGTTTGAAAGATTCTTAGAAGTCTACCGAAAAGATGGAGACCTAAAGTCACCGCAGTACAAGAAACTAAGGAACTAAGTGTATTAAAGCTTGATGAATTGCTTAGATCCTTGAAGATACATGAAGTAGAGCTTAATGCAAAAGATAAACCCAGACGGGATAAATCTATAGCATTGAAGGCTGGACAAAAGAATCACAAGATTCAGAGAAAGAGAAGT
>JAOQMP010000208.1:22756031-22781171 GCA_027563575.1 Erythroxylum pedicellare | reverse complement strand
AAATGGTTATAGAAAATTGAAAAGAAATTACAAATAAGTTAGATAGATATTTTTGGCTTACTAAATTTAAATTAAATCGTATTTCTATGTGGATAATGTTGGTTTATGACATTAGCTTTTCCTCTAGGATAAGAAGCAAAAATTCACTCAAAATAATGAAGTCACTATGATAGAGCTAATGTTAGATACCTCTTCTCTCATCATCCCTACATTTATGATGTACCCTTCTTAAGCCATCCCTGTCATCTCTAATTAAAAATTGTTATTCCCAAGCATGTGGAGGAAGATGGAAGGTTCTTCCTTAATTGGAGCCTAAAGAAGACCAACAACATGTTTTAGAAGTTAGGTGTCAACTTAAAGATGATCCACATGTTTATCACCACCGTGAATTGTTAATCCTTAAGAAAGAATGATTTAGACTTTCTTTGGAAATATTTTAAGAGACACTACTGGGATGATCTTTTATTAATGTAATATTATTTTTAAATAAATAATAGTTAAAACAAATTAAGCAGAGTCCTTAGTCATTTGTTATCATTGTAAGATGTGTAAGGAGCTTCATAAGGATATAATGAAGTTGAGATTGCATTCTTTCATTATTTATAGTACTTCAAGGTTTTTAAGAAGCAAAAAAGGTTTTAAAATAAGCTTTATAAGTAATTTGTCAAACTTTTGGGCTTCTTGTCTTAATAAATGCTTGTTGTACTTTTCTTTGATGTTACCATGTTGCTTTTTTTTTTTTCCTTGTCATTGATGATTGTGTGCCTATAAAATTGGACTTTGACAAAGATTAATTTAATGTTTTTTATTAACTTAAATATGTTAGTATCAAAATTTGTCAAGTATTGAGAGGTCTATCAACCATTAAAACGTGCCTTAATTTTCTCCCACGTAATTTAGTTTGAGCTTATAAGCCTGTCATAGAGGTTTTGCATTATGAATTTTATAAAATCTAAAAATTAATTTAGAGACTTTGACCTACAATATATCTCTTTTAACTATGGAGCTATCTATCCTAGAATTAGGGTTTTTGGCCTATAGGCTTTTCATTTGAAATTGGGGAGTTGAAGAAAACTTTAACTATACTTTTTGCCTTTGGTTTTGTTCTTTTGTTTTGTTTAAAACGAAGACTTGAAGGAGAATTTACTTAGATTTAAGGCCTTTGTCCGACAATCTTTTTTATTTATAAAACTAAGGAGTTGAGTAAACTTTACTTAGACTTATAACCTTTGGGATATATATTTTTAATCAAAGAGCAAAAGAAAATTTCACCTAGAATTATAGCTTTTATCTTACATAGATTTTAACATCTCCTTTGAAAATGAAAGATATTAGGCTTCATTATCGTTGTTGGTAAAAAATCAATATAAGTAACATTAAATATTATCCTAATAAAAGTATTTCCTTAATTGTGCTTTATTTTATATTTGGAGGATCTCCTGAACCATTTAATATCTTGAGATTGCAACTTCCCATTCTAACCACTAACTCGATCTTATAGGGCCTAATCAGTTTAGAGCTAATTTTCTTTGTGCTTATCTTATGTTTGAAAATGTAAAATTCATAATTATAAGGTCCCCTTCTTACAAGTTTTAATGTTTGGCTTTTTTACCATTAATGAGCTTGATAGACTACTAGTATGCCTCAGTTTTTATACTAACATTCTCCTTGCATTTTTTTACCAATTCTTATTCCATTCTTTTTAGCTCATTATTTTTATTTTCAATATAGGCTTTTACTATTAAGCTAGGAAAAACTAATTCTATAGGAATCAAGAGTTCTGTTATATAAGTAAGATTGAAAGTTGTTTCCCTTGTGGATGTTCTCAAACTTGGTCAATATGCTTATTGGATGTTGTAAGACACTTCTGATTGTATGCTTTTTTTCGTCTTTATCTTTGAACTTTAAATCCTATAAAAACAATATATTAATTACCTTTGCGAGACCTTTTTTTTAGTGTGTGTAACTAGTTCAAAATGATGTTTAACATTCATATCTTTGTAAAAGTTTCCTAACCTTCAATTAAATTATGTTTCAATATTATTTAAAATAACCATTAGCATACCATACCTACTTATAGATTTTATCCTAGAAAATTATCCATCTTTTTTACTGTCACATGGCCAATAAATTTATACCCACTTGCTTGGTGAAATAATCTACTCCTACTAATAGGAAATCTAGGTTATTGATAACAAGGGGAAGGCAAATAGGCTTAGGATATCTATTCTCCATTTTGAAGAAGGACTTGCATTAGATATCACAATTTAGTATACTACTGATCAATAATGCAAATTGGAATGCCTTTAGAACATACCATATTTTTTAGCAAAATTATATTTGTCTTATTAAATTTATGTCATAAATACCCCTATTTAAAGACACTTTAGGTAGGTGTTAATCCCCCTAATGCACTTCGTGTGCATCTTCATGAATTTGAATAATGAAACATTGTATTTTTTAGTTTGGGACACTTTTTAAGTATGGAAAGTTGTAAGATCTTCTAAATAATTTCCTTAATACTTTTAAATACCTTAATGCTTATAAAAGCACTTTATTTTCTACTCAAATCTTTAGATTTTTCACTTTTAATAGATATATTCTAACTGGGCATGTCTAATCTTATCAATCTTCACTTTTTGTGTCCACCTAATTTAATTAGATATATGCTAGATCCACTTGATCTTTATGAAACACTCCGTCAAGTATTGCACTATTGTTAACTCTAATTTTATATATGTCTCCAACCTTGTAATTTATTATTAGGGTATTAATTTCTTATATGTTTTCTATCAATTACTTGAATTTTTATTTGTACTTTGCTAGATTTTCTTCCTTTAATTCATATATGTCACCATGAGTTGTGAATATGATTTTATTATTATGGACAAACTTGAAGTTTATAGGCTAGCTTTACCTTAAAGAGCATTTCCTCATATTATGCCTTATTATTAAATATTTGAATTTATTTTGGACTATTATTGTAGTAATAGACCCATTTTTCCTTTAAGAGATACTCTTTCATCACTACCCTTATCTATTATAGATTCATCCATATATACTATCCATATCAAACTTCCTTTGCTATCATGTTCTTCTTACTCTTCAGTGGATGTTACCATCTTAAATATAAAATTTTCAATGACTTAAGATTTCAACAATTTTCTTAGGATGTATCCAATGTTGAAATCCCATAGTTTAATTAACTACTTAATTACACTTCCTAACATTATGGTTTGTGGAGTAGCTGTCTTAATTGAGGCCTGTGAACATATTAGTATAGTGGTCTTAAAACCAAATCCTTATTTCTAACAAGTGAGGAGTGGTTAAGCTACCCTTTCTTATTTTAAATACATAACTCTAGATCTTGTAATATCTTCCTTGTATAATATATAAGCTTTTGGTTATTATCTTCCTCCTTAACTAAAACAATTTATATTTCTTGACTTAACCTATCGATAAGTATGCAGGATCGTTTGTAAAGATTTATTAAAACTGGAGTAATCTAGACTATCAATCCTATAGGAACTATAATAATATGTTAATCTTAGCCAAATAAAAAAATCATATAAATTAAAGTTTAGAAAAGGTAAATTAAACTACTAAATAATAACATTAACTAATAAAGAGAAAATAAGATAATAAATGATAGGTTTTGGGTTCAGTTATAAAGAGATTCAACTGTCAATCAAGATTGATCATCATGGTTGAAATAAAAAAATAACATAATGCATCTATGACCTTCTTTTAAGCATACATGTATATCTAATTAGGTGACTACCACCTCTCAATGCATGATTCAATATAATCAAACTTACTAAGTCTATTTACTCTTTTTTTCTCATAACAGTCTATAATACTTTCGTTTTATGTATTTAAGGTGTTTATTCCCTTAGTTTATGGATTACGATTGTCATTTTAATCCTCCCTAAATAATATTTTAACTATTGAATATAATGAAAAAAAAACTACAACAAATCATTCTCCAAACTAAAAAGAAAAAAGAAAAAAAAGAAAGAACTAAAACAATTATCATCATTCTTTTCCAATCTTGATTGAAATCCCTCCTTGATATGAAACCTTAAAACTAATAACTTAATGATAAAAAATGTTATCACCAACCTCCAAAGTCTTCTCCAACAAATCCTAATAAGAGTATTTATAAGCTAGGATAACAATAAAAAAAGTTCTAAGGTGATTAAACTTGTAATTCTATGTATTTAACACCTATTACACTTTTAGATCACTATCAATTTTATTCTAGAACTTTATAAGTGCAAATATGATCAGTATTATATTGATTTTTTAAGATAAATAATACAACCAACATGTGTCAAATACGGGCCTAAGTTGGTCCCATGTTTAACCATTACTCCCAACTTTTCCTTAACTTTTCAACACCTTTAAGCTAGAATCAATCTCTGACGTCTTCTAAAAGTTTTGACCTTTGAATTAGATTTTAAATGACTCTAATACCACTTCAATTGTACATAATAGAGAAAGTTGTTATCAATTATTTTTCCTTAAAATCACCACATTTAAGATAATGAATCACATATAAGAAAACATTGTAAAATTCCATATAAATTTTATAAAAATGTTAAATGATAACTGACTTAGCCCCTACAAACATGGAAAACATAAGCCTACAAACTTTCCTATACTTAACTCTTTTCTTGTCCTTAATCAACTGACAACATGAATCCCTAACCAACTAAACACTCCTAAATAAAATAAAAATTAATTCCTTTTTTGCAAGCATATGATGGCATTTATTATATATCTTAAGGATTTAAACCCCTAGGCATCCTTAATGGAGGAGTTATAGTCTCTTAAGCATTTACTAGAATGATGCTCACAAATATCTATCTACAGACATTTCTAAACTTTGTAATTAATAACATAAATTATACACATTCAAGTCTCATTTGAATTGTTAGACTTAAACACATACTAATTCCTAAATAAATTACCATACAAGTAAGAAAATTCAAAAAATATTTTACATTCTTCATCAAGTTCAAATACCTTAATTTCACAATTTCGTCACTAGGTATCACTCACACAAGTTTTTAAAGTCTGAGTGAGGAATACTCATTATCTTCTTACGAAATTGAACTTACCATAAGCTTGAAAAATTATATACTCCACTACCTAAATAGATAGATATGAGAACAAAAATCAAAAGAACTATAAATAAGGTTGTAATAGGGCCATAGAGATAAGTAGGATGAAAAAAGGAAAGGGAATAGGAAGAACAACAGGTACATACTAAAACAAGTAAATCAAGAAATTGATCATAAGTCTCCAATATGTCACCATCTCCCTTACACTTATTTATTTGCTCACTATACCTAATAACCACATCAAATTAAAAGTAGAAGCTCTAATAGTCATTAACAAGCAATTACTTGCTTTTCTTTTAAGTTCAATTTTCTTTAAGAAAGGGTTACAAAGAGAAAGACTAAAATTTTATAATAAGCTCAAGAGGGCTCACTGATAGTTTAGTATACAAAAGGTGGGAAATTTGAATCAAACAAAAATCTTAAGTGCATTTATCATTTGATCACTTGTTCACATGTTACATGTAATTTAAAAAAGATGAAACTCAAATTCTATAAATTCAAGGTGAAAGAATGAATCCATATTAAAAAAAATTATATATGAAGGTTCAATTTCTCATAGGATTAATAAAGTCAAATCAAAATAATTTAACTTAAAAATTTTGATTTCCTAGCATTCATAAATTCATAATTGCATTATAATCCACTTAATCATATGAAATTGGTATCACACTGGGTTGAGGTATTTGTTGCTCAATTCCTCTACAAATTTCTACAATTTTTTGTCTTGTGAAAGAAGATGGAAGTGACCATGATTATTGGTATCTCTTTATGAATTTTTAGTATTCATCCTCTTTGACTTACTAAACAACTATCTAAAGCATAACTAGCACCTTGTTGTGTAAAGTATTAAAGGGAAAGAATTTCCTCTTCCGGCCTTCTAAGCTTACCCTTACATTCCTCCTTACATACAATTTTTTCTACTTCGTTTTGCTCAGAATTCTCTCCTTTTCTTCCTTTGGACATTCGATTGGGACTGTTAATGTTTCTCAAATTTTGTTTTGCATCTTTTATGTCTACATATTTTTAAGTTTTATTTGAAAATATTTAAAGCTTTGAGATCTCTTTGATAATATTAAGTTCCACAAGGGTAATTTGACCTCAATCCATTTACAAAAGCTATAAGATACCAACCTTATGTCTACATTGGGTATTTAAGTACCCTTTAAACTGAATTATTGTAGGTATTCTCTAAGGCATTCCCTTTGTTGTTATATGATTGAAATTTTATTGAACCAAATTATGTAATTATTGTTTGTTGTTGGCAAAGTGTGACATGAACCTGGGTTTAAGGTTTTGGAATAAAGAGAAAGATTGCATTAGAAGACTCTCAAACCATGTTCTTTTTGCCGACAAAATGCCTTACATTTGATTACAGCAATTGCCTTAGTGGAAGTCCATTCATTATAAATATCTATGGATGTGATCCACTAAATCTTGCATTACATTATAAATGCCCATTATTGACTCTTAAACATATGTGCAATTGTTTTACTAACATTTGCAGAGTGAAGGGACTGTTAATAACCATATTTACACCCCCAAACATTTGACACATAGTTTATTTTCACAAAGAAAGTTCATATAGGAAGAGTGTTGACTTAGTTGTGTTAATTATTATGGGATCAAAGAAAGTTTATCAAATAACAGTTATGGTATATTAAGCTAAAGTCTTTCCTAATATGCCTATAAAGAATATAGATTTATTGTTGTTGCGTCTGTATATTCAATGACAAATTAGAGGGATGAATTATTTTTGTCATATTGTTAGAGGGGTTACTTTTTTCACCTTATTTAGATTTTTGAATTTCAATAGACTATATAAACATTTAAGGTTTATTATATATGTATCAATAATATTATCAATGATTTCATGTAACCATCCACCTAAATTGATGTTGCTCCTTAATCAAGTTATTGTTGAATAATCAGAAATTACTTGCTTGAATTGTCTAGCTACAAATATTTGCTTTTTTTTAAGGTAGTCATAGGTATTCATGTGGATGTTTAAGTGGGATTGTTGATATTCCTTCATTGTCGGAAAGGCATTAAATTCATTTTCATATTAAAAAATTTCGATTGAAAGTGATTTACCTTATGATTAAAGCATGAAATAAAAAAGACAACAAAGTTGGTTCTTGAAGTGAAGCATTTTTTTTAAAATAAAAAGGAATTAAATTAATAATCAAAGACCCTTATAAAGAGTTACAAATATAAAACAAAAGCCTATACAAAGGATTAGATTATAGCTCAACCTTTTAGGGTAAACATCATAAGTAATTGCAAATGCCTTAAAGAAGCAAGTTAAGTTGCTATTGTATGTAAATTTGATTTTGTCTTTGAAAGGGGATATCAAAGATGAGTTTCAATCAAATAGATTTAGGAAAGCTTTTATATGACATCTTATTATCAGGCTCCTACGTTCCTTTATAAAAAGGTAGTCAACATTTAGCATAAATAGAACTAAATGATCTTCTTGTTCTAAATTGAAAAGTGATATCTTAAGAAATTGAAGAAAATATTTTGATAAACATAAATGAATCTTGATCAATTTAATTAATATAAACTTTATTCTATTAGACGTTAAAGACAGTCCAAATAAGAGTTGTATTTTGTGAATTTTTTAATAAATTCTATCTATATCCTAAAACTATTTTGTATTTTTATATTGCAATAATAAGAAAATTTTGTATTAGACCTATTTGCACTTACAAAGAGTAATGAGATGGATTCTATCAATATTCTTCACCTTTTTGTATTTAATTATACTTCTATATAAACAAAAAATGCATATAGAAAAATGGTCCTTTTCCTTATTTACATAGAAATTGAACCACGTAAATTCTTGCCATTGAATGGTTATTTTTGTGTTCATTCTCAAAATGAACTTATATTCTCTTTCATTTGATTTTATGCTGAACCTAAATTTCTTATTATCTCTAATAATGAAGGACATACCTCAAAGATTTGATGATATTCTTCAAAAATTATTAAATATTATCAAACGAAAATTATGCAGGATATGAATTTTTTTAAGAGTCTTTTAAACAGTAAATTATAATTAAATTCAAATAAATGATTTGATTTAAATATATATATATATGAAAAATCTTAAAATTTATCTATGTTAAAAAAAATTTCTTACATTGACATCAAGAGAAAATTGAAATTTTATTTTAGTTAATAATTGTCACTAGAATTCAGAATTGATTATCCGTATCAACATCTCTTGCACTTGAATTGTTTAAATTATGGATATTAATTATCATTCTGAATTGCGTGAATTACGGATATACATTATCATTCTGATCTTCGATGTGTTATCATATGTCTTACTTTTGTTATTGTGAATATACTTACAACTCTTTGAAAGAAGATGTTAGTGTTTTGTTTTTTTTTGTTTTGTTTTGGTTGTTACGGATAAGGCAAATCTTGTTGCTTATTGAATGGATGTTTTAAAACAAATTTGATCCCTACATAAAAACAGATGGAAATATGAATATTTAGCATATATTCACAAATTTACGGCCATCTGTAATAAAATTTTTTGGTGGTTCTGTAAAACTAAATCCCACATAACACGTGTCCAAATGGGAATATTAGAAAAATAGCAGTAAAATGAAAACCAACAACATTATAGAGGGATCGTCATTATGAACATTTCAAAATATTCAATAACCCAAAACACAACATAAACCAAAATGCATCGTCGATATGAGTGCGACAGCCAAGCACTGGTGATTCAGCAACGATGAGCGGCAGTAACTAACGTCATCCCTACTGTCGCTGCTTTCCTTCATGATAAGTCCTTGCCTCATCTGGACCATACCGCCACTACCATCTCTTGGGAAGGGAAGGGACGAGTTGCGACTACTCCTTCCTCCGGTGGTACCATGGTAACCTTTGTCGTCGCCATCTGGGAATGAAGCTTCCCTCCTCCCTCTACTACCGCTGCTTCCTACGGTGGCATTTGTTTTTTGTTGGTTGTAGAGATTGAATGAGGCATGGGTAGAAGACGTTAGGCATTTAGGTTCTTCAAAAAAAGTTAAGACTATAGGTTCGGCTTTATTTGGACCCATTTAAATGGGCCAACAAGGTTCACTTAGAGGCTAGTAAATATGGCATATTTATCCTAATATAAACAATCTGCTCCCACGTATGCCCACGGACCTAAAAGCAAACAGAAATCAACCAAGTACAGTTTCCATGAGCTATCTTAGGAAAATAAAAACATTATAGGCCAAAATTTTTGGCTGTAAGTTCGGACTTACAAGAACTTATTATCCTATATATACATATGACAATATAGTATATCAAATTTAGAAATTCTAAATTCATAAATATTATGTTTATTGTGAAAATTATAGAATAGTTAATTGAGGGCTTGATAATAACTCAAGTCTCCCTTATAGCCTTTATAAAGAACCAATTACATAAGGAAAAGATCTTAGGAATAAGTGAAAATCGGACGATAAATAGGAGATCATATTTTTCTTAATATAGATATTTCTTAACGTCTAATATAGATCTTTCCTAACACTCCCCTTCAAGCTGGAGCATACATATCACAAGTTCCAAGCTTGTTACATAATAGGTTTCAACTTCAACCCCCCTACCCAATGCCTTGGTGAAAATTTTAGCAAGTTGATCTTCTGACTTAACATATGGTGTCTCAAGTAATCCTTTTTAAAAAATTTCATAAACAAAGTTACAATCCACCTCAATATGTTTGGTTTTCTCATGAAAGACTAGATTCGAGGCAATATAAATGGCTACTTGATTATTACACATAAACGTCATTGGAGTGAAATGCTCGAAACCAAGTTCCCTAAAAAGATTCTTTAACCAAATCAATTCACATGGAGTATACGCTATGGCCTTGTACTCAAACTTAACACTAGAACGTGAAATAACGATTGCTTTTTACTTTTCCATGACACCATGTTTCCACCAAAAATATGTAGTAGCCTGAAATAAATTGTTGGTTATAAGAGCCTGCCCAATCTGCATTGTATACCCTTGAATCTGAATATGTCCATAATTTTGGTAAAGAAGACCTTGCCCTAGAGAGCCTTTTAAATATCTCAAAACTTTAATAACTACATCCTAGTGACTAGTTCACAAAGATCTTATAAATTGACTCACTACACTTGTAGCAAATGAGATATCTGGATGAGTAATAGGTAAATAATTCAATTTACATACAAGTCTTAAATATTTTTCCTGGATGTTCCAATTAATCTCCTTTATCAACATTAAGTTTTACATTTGGTTCCTTGGGGCTATCAACTAGCTTTACTCCTAACAGATATATTTCCTCTAAAAGATCAAAGACAGACTTTCTTTGAAATAGAGAAATCCCCATCTTCGACCTTATTATCTCTACAACCAGAAAATATTTTGGTTAACCAAGATCATTTGTTTAAATTTTGATATGTTGGAATGACTTTTAAAGACTGGATCCATGCTTTATCATCTCCAATAATAACAATATCATCAACATAAATGATTAAAATAATTTTACCAACCTTTTAGTGATGATAAAACACAAAGTGATCCACATCACATTAATGCAGACCAAACTCTATAACCACTGTACTAAAATTCCCAAACTAAGCTCTCAGTGACTGTTTTAAACCATACAAAGATTTGTTAAGGCAACACATTAGATTAGTCTCTGCTGAGTAACAAACCCTAGTGATTGCTCTATAAAAATAGTCTCCTAAAGATCACCATGAAATAAAGTATTTTTTACATAAGTTACTTAAGAGGCCAATTATGGGTGGCTGCCAATGTAATGAAAACATAAACAAATGTCAATTTGGCTATAGTAGAAAAGGTTTTAGTCTAATCCTTACCATATAACTATGTATAATCCTTAGCTACCTAGTGAGCTTTTAAATGATTAATCACACCATCAAATTTGACCTGAACATTGAACACCCAATGACAACCCACAATTGTCTGACCATATGGAATAGTAACTAAGTCCCATGTATTATTATCTTACAAAGACAACATCTCTTCTTCCATGGCATGTTTCCACCAAGGATGATCCAAAGCTTCTCAAACAAACTTAGATACAAGTATAGAAGGCAAAGTGGATACAAAAGCAACATATGACAGTGATAATGTGTTATAAGAAAGAAAGTTTGAAATAGGGTGAGATGTACAAGACCTTCTTCCTCTACGGAGAGCAATAGGTCTATCAAGATCATCAAATGATGGAGTTAAAGATGGAGCAGACAATGGTGACGAACATGAATCATCTGGTCGTACTTTATAATAAGTGCGTCAAGTATAAACCTACAAATCAAGATGAGATAAGATTTCCAAATGAGAAGGATTTATGTTAGTAGCAACCGAATTGGGAGTTGTTTAGGAAGGAACAAAAGGAATTGGTAGAAATAGACTAAGCATAAAAAACGTATGGTGTGTATTCAAAGATGTAACATTAGTAAACACAAAAAAATCGATTCAATAAGGGGTTGAAAATTTTATACCTTTTTTTGCAAACGAGAGCACCCAAGAAAAATGCACTTTATAGCTTTTGGATCTAATTTGTCTATGGTCTTGATAGGGAAATAGAATTGAGAATGGAGTTTTACCTGTTAACACATAAGATGGTAATCGATTGCTAAGAAAACATGCAATGAGTATAACAACTTCCCAGAAACTTTTAGGTACATTCATGTGGATTAACAAGGTATAAGTTTTTTCAACAATATGTTGGATTTTTTGCTTAAGTACCCTATTTTGCTGAGGAGTATTTAAGTAGGAAGGTTGATGTTGAATGCCTTGTTGTTTTAAGTAGCTAAAGAATGAGCTAACGAAATATTCTTTAACATTATCAGTACGAAGAATATTGATTTAGGTATTAAACTGATTTTGAATTTCAGTAAAAAAAATATAGAGAATAGTTCTAAATGATCTCTCATTAGATATAACCAAGTTATTTGAGAGAAATCATCAACAAAAACTACAAAAAATTTGAAATCCCAACTTGGACTTGACACGAATCAGACCCCAAATATCTGTATGGCTTACATAAAAGGTTTCTGAACTTTTTTATTGACTCAAGGGAAAAATGAAGTACAATGAAGTTTTCTAAGTTGACACGACTCACAATTTAAACTAGAACTAGAATCTAACCCTGAAATTACTTTCTTAATATTTTCTAATGATGGATGACCCAATCGACTATAGATATCAATGGGAGAGACTAAAACTGGGTATAGAATGCATGATTGTAAATTGAATCGTGCATTCCATTTGATTCACGACTTGCTCTAATCGTCATCTTGGTCTTCAAATCATAGATAATGATATTATTAAGGCAGAAACATAGATAAAAATTTTGTTGTTTAGTTAATTTTTTAAAAGACATAAGATTTAAAGGCAAGTTGTATAAATAATATAGAGGGTAAAGTAAGAGAAGAATAAGGATGAAAGGATTTGACACCTTTAATGGTGACATTAGATCTATCAAGAATAGTAATTTTATCATTATGAGAGGCAAGTAAAGGAAAAATATGGTTAAAGTTTGTTAGTTTACCTAAAATACGATTAGTGACACCAAAATCTATCACCGATCATTGCTTTCTAGGGACAGATGAATAACATGCAGTTAGGTTACCTTGATGAGCCACATATGCCATAGAGGAAGACAATGTCAACTGAGCTGACTAATACTGTAAATACTTAGTATACTCATCCTGAGATAAAGAAATAGACGATTGTGAAGTTGTAGCAGAAGAATTGTTCTTTAAGATATGCAATATAAGCAGCTCAAAATGGGGATATTTATCCCAATAAGACTTTTCATCATGCCCATCTTTATCATAGTGTGTGTAATGGAGTCGTGAGCCTCTACCATGCCCTCCTCTACCACCACGACCACCACGTCCTCCTTGACTTTCCTTATAACTTCCTTTGACTTATGAACTAGATTGCACTGCAAGTACTGACCTATCAAAGTTATTCTCTGGTAGATTTACCTTAGTTATAGAGTGAGAGAGATTGAAATAAACTTCAACTAAGGATGGAAAGTCTACTCCTTCCAAGATTTGTGCTTATACAGGCTCAAACTAAAGTTTCAATCTAGCCAAAAATGTTAGTCATTGATCTCTTTGAATATGCATCTCCTTATTATCAAATGCGATCGGTAATAAAAAATTCAACTCCTCGAATACACATTTAACTTTCTCAAAGAACTCAATCAAACATCCCTCTTGTTTGGACTGAAATAACTTGACAAAAACATCATACATGCAAAGCATATTATTAGAGTAAAGAAGCTTAGTATAGTCCTAAGCTTGCTTACAAGTGCTAACATGAGCAAATAGGACTGATATTTCAAGTTCCATAGCATCGAAAAGAATATGTAGTCATTGTGCATCATCATCTTGCCAATTTTCTAGTATTTATTGTTCAGTTGGGGGATCAAATGTAAGATGAGACAACTTTTTCTGACCTCTAAAGAATAATTCTACATTCTTAAACTAGAAAGAATAGTTATTACCGTTCAAACATTGTTTGGTGATTTGCAAAGTTGAGGAACCCATTGTTGGAACCCTTGTCAATGATTTATTACTAGAATTTGACCTCTCCTAGGTATATTTGACATATTTCTTGGCTAAACAGACATTAGTAACATTGCTGACAATATTTCGATATGTATAAAAGAATTTACTACTATCAAAATACCCGTGTTCTGGCTAGTTTTGACATAAAACAAGACCAGAACTTTATTTAAGATGAAGAGGTGAACTTACCAATCAAACTGTCATCGTCGGTGGTCATCAGACAATATTGCATAGCACTTGGGATATTTTAATGACACTACCGATACTATGATGGTTGTCAACACCTCCTAGTTGCTTTTATGTATTTGGTATTTGGTTTTGGTAAGTGGAGGTAAGTGTTTTTAGATAGGTTAAAATATTTTAGGGTTTACGGTAAAGAAGATTTTGAGGTTTGGATATCAACTCTACTATAATACCATGTGAAAATCAAAGAATAGTTATCTAAGAGCTTGATAATAACTCAAGACCCTAGTAGCCTTTATATTGAACAAATTACATAAGGAAAAGATCTTAGGAATAAATAGAAAATCACACAATAAAGAGTATATCATACTTTTCCTAATATAGATATTTCCTAACATCTGATAGAGATCTTTCCTAACATTTTTCAAGTTAATGATCCTTATAAATAAGTTTCTAAATGAAATAAAAATTAAAAATAATTAGTTCAAGATTAATTAGAAATAAGTTTCTAATTAAATTAAAATTAGTAAGTTCATAAGTGCAATAATAACTAGAAATGAGTTTTTAAATAAACATTATATCTAACAATTAAAAAAATTATTAAATAAAAATTAAATAACTTGAAATTATTAGTGTAATGAGAATTATAAATAAGTTTCTAATTTAAAAATCAATATTTTGATTCCATAACAATTAAAATTGTATTTCTAATTAAAATGAAATAACTATGATTTAAATATGATTTGTTCATATTGTATTGAAATTATAATTTTGAGTCTTGTGTCTCTTATTTTGCCTAAACATTCAAATAAGAAGGAAATACTACATATTAAATATGTTCTTTACTTAGCCTAAATATGCTCTTATAATGACTTATTTGATTTATTTATTTACTTATCTTCTTTCTTATTTGGGTATTTATCTACTTATTTTATCTTTTATTTTTACTTTTTATCATGTTCTATATTTATTATATTACTTATTATATATTTTTATTTATAAGGATTAATTAATTAATAATATTATTATTATTATTTTCTTCTTTTATGTCTATTTATATTTTATATTTATTTATAATTAGTATTGTTTTACATTATATATATGTGTGTATGTGTGTACTTTTTTTCATGTGGGTCTGAAATAACCTCTCTAATAGTTAGGAGTAAGACTGCTTACTAGTGGTCCTTCTCAGACTCTATGTATCAACAAGATTTTCGTTAGTTGTTGTTGTCGTAAATTATACGAATTATAGTTTCATTTTGAGCATAAGTTCATTTATTCATTTGATAATTATACGAATTATAGTTTCATTTTGAGCATACGTTCATTTTTCATTTGATAATTTTTGGTTATATGAGCCACTTTTAATTCCTGAAAATATGCTTTCAGGAAAATGCCAATCATGCAAAAGTTAACCAGATTTATTCGAATTGTGGCACAAATGAGACAACTTTTCATTATGTTAGTGAAATTAATCTAAATGTGATATCTTCTTGGAAAAGATATAATACTACATATTATTACCGTTAATCACTTAATGCAAAAATTTATATTTTGGAGGTTGCCTAGCTTTCATAAAACCTAAAGTGAAGTATATGGATTTACTCTCAACTTTGTTATAACCAAAAAGTGAACTATTAAGCATGTGTTTGGAACTTTGAATGGCATGAGGTGAAATTATATAAATGGTTGGTGATAAAACATTAGGAGAGAAGTTTAATGAAAAGAATTGATTTGGATTTTATATCTAATCCTTCTACTTGAAAGAACTAGTAGAATAGCAAATCAAGCTTCTAAGACTTTATAAGTGAATTCGTTGACTCTATTCCGTGTAGAGTTTGTTATTAGAGATTGAACTAAGTTTTTGTAATGACCTATATAAATTACGTTCATTAAAGTATGTTAAGTTTGATATTATATCGTTTTATCAATATATATGTTATATGAATGTTTACGTTTGAAAAACTTCTTGAGTATGAAAATTGGTATTAAATTTTCATAGAATGATGATTGGGAACATACATATCTTTCAATTTCATAGACAATTTAATTATGATTATTCTATATATGTATATAATGTGCCAATAATGTGCACGTATACTATTTCTTTCTGTATAAACTTTATGTTTCTATCATGGCTACTGCATCAAAGAATATTATTACCAAACTCACTAGAAAAGCGGGAGCCTCTTGAACCATTAAACATAACCATGGAAATACAATCTAACATAAAAAAAGACCCTGGTCTTTATGAAACTTACTATGATGGTTATAAAAACTTACTGAGCATCATAGATAATGATATCATGCATGAGTTTCACAGATACGAAACTATAAAGGATATGTGGTTCACTTTAGTTACACATTTTTTAGGCACCTTAGTGACCAAAGCAAGGTCACTTATACAAAATGGTTAGATCACACAATACAAAAGCATCTGAGGTCATCAAACATAATAAGTGATGCATCTAACTCATAATGAGAGTTTCAAGATGATGGACGATGATACAAGGCATACAATACTAAAAGAAGAATGTCTTAAAGTCTCAAAGGTGTCTTTAGAGGTATATGCAGTTGGTTCTAGCTCATATGGAGTTGTGAACCAAAAGCGTAAGTATCATGGTGGATCACAATGGAGAAAAGGGTAAAAAACATACTTACTATATTAAAGACTAAAAGGAGGAATGGAACTAGCATGTAAAAAGAAAAATCCCTTTTAAGAAACATAACATAAAAATTCAGGTGCTGTAGTTGTAACAATAAGGGTCACTTTACTCGTGATTGTAACGAGCCTAAAAAGGTATAATCTTATTTTACAGTCATTTGTTATGTAAATGTGTCATATTCTATTTTACTAACTGAATCACATCCTTTGTGAATTGAAGACTTGACAGCAACCAACCTTGTAGCGAAGGATAGAGATGCTTTTGTGAAATTATGGAAAATCCCACATGGAACATGATGGATTTATATATGAGACAACTCAAGGTTCGTTGTATAAGGGATTGAAACCTACAAACTAGACATACATGGTGGTAAATCCTTGATCCTATATAAAGTATCATGTGCTCTAAATATTCAATGAAATCTAATCTCTGTGTTGGTTTTAATAAGTCTTAGTTTTGACGTGAATTTCCATAATGTTGGTATGAATTTATATCTTAGACATATTTATTATGGTCATGGTTTTACGTTAGATGGTTTTATTTTTTTGGATATTGTTTATTCAAATAATAATATAAGTTATTCTTTATTTATATCATCTAGTAATTCCAATAATGATGCAATTTTATGGCATGTTAGATTATGTGACATTAGTCAAAATCAAATAAGTCGATTACCTAAAAAAGCCTTTTAGCTAATTTACATTAAGTATATTTACCTATTTATGAACATTATCTAACAAGTAAAATGACGCAAAAGCCAATTACAAAAGGAACGTGAGATTCCTATCTATTACAATTGATTCATTTAGACATCTATGGCTCAATAAATGTAAGAGCACGACGTGAGGCCATGCATTTTATCAGTTTTATAGATTATTATAATTGATATAGTCATGTATATTTGATTTCTCATAAATTGGAAGCATTAATTTGCTTTATAAAATATATGAATTTAGTAGAGAATCAATTAAACAAGAAAATAAAATCATTAAAGACTGATCAAGGGCAAAAACACTTGTTTAATAATTTCAATATGTGTGATGAAAAAGGAATATAAAGACAATTAACTATTCCAAAAATCCCACAATAAAATAGCATGGTGGAAAGATGCAACGGAATGCTACAAGAGATGGTTAGGTCTATGATGGAAAAAACAAATCTACCTATCGCCTATTGGGGTGATGCACTACTTACAACCACTTATGTACTTAATTGAGTTCTTATAAAATCAATTACAAATATTTCATATGAATTGTGGATAGGAAGAAAAACCCAATATGGAACATCTAATACCATGAGGATGTGTTGCCTACGTTTACAATTTCTCTTATAGACATGAGAAACTAAGCCCAAAAAGGAAGAAAAGTATCTTTATTCAATTATCTAAACACTTAAAAAGATATATATTCATAGGTGAACAAGGTAATGAATAAGTAACTGAATTTAAATCGTGAGATGTCACATTCTTAGAGAATGATTTTCCAAAGCAGGGTGAAATGGTAAAAGATCTATTTCTATATAAAACTCTTGATCAAAATGATTCCATTATTGAGAATTAGGAATAGGGTACTTTATCCAAATGGAAGTAGTTTAGAACTCAAAAAATTAGCTCAAGGACGAGTAATATTACAATCTACTAAAAGGTTGTCTATTGTATCTGATCTGAGTGGGACTAATCAAGACATTGATGAATTGGTATCTCGTAAACCACATTTATGCCAAAGTAATCATGGTATAATTCCCTGATGTCATTTTGAAATAGAAGGGGAAATTCACATGATTATTCCACAAAAATATGATGATCCAAGTAATATGAATGAGGCAATGAGGCTCTTATTGGTCTTGCTAAAGAAGAATGTATGAAAGCATTGAAAAAAGAATTCTTTAAGATCAAATTAAGTATAGGACTTGGATGATATCCCTAATAGGCACAAAGCTATTAGGAAAAATTGGGTCTATAAAATAAAAAAAATGATGATGGTAGTATTAAAAAATACAAAGCATGCTTTATAATGAAAGGATATATACAATACGAGGGAATTGATTATGATGAAACCTTTTCACCTATTGTGAGGTTTGCTTCAATTCGTCTAGTCTTGGCTATAGTAGCCAATTTAGATATTGAATTACATCAAATTGATGTAAATATTACTTTTCTAAATAGAGAATTAGAAGAAGAAATCTATATGGAACAATCTATAATTTTATAGAGACTTTCTAAAAATATAAAGTGCGTCTATTATTAAAATGGATTTATGGTCTAAAACAGTCTTTAAGATAGTGGTACATATGTTTTCATAACGTAATCATATCATATGATTGTTATATGCTTGATGAATACCAATGTATATATATTAAGTGATCAAAAGATAAATTTATGATTTTATCTTTATATGTGGATGACATTTTATTTTCTTATAATGATTGTGAGTTTGTCAAGAAAATCAAAGATTAGTTTTCATCTGAATTTGAGATGAAAGACATAGGTAAAGTTATATACATTCTTAAAGTTAAGATTTCAAGAGATCATTCAAAGAGATTATTTTCACTTTATCAGTAGACTTATATTTAACAAATTTAGAATGATTTTACATGCAAGATTGTAAACCAATAGATAACCTTATTGCTAAAAGCGAAGGCCTTTATAAGAAGTTTTAGCCATCTAAACCACATGAAAGGGAATAAATGAAGAAAATTCCCTATTCTAGTGCATTTGGAAGTCTTAAGTATGTCATAATATGTATAAGGCTAGATTTTTGTCACATTGTGGGGACTATGAATAGATATGAATCAAATCCAAGATAAACACATTGGAAAGCAATAAAGAAAATATTGAGCTATCTAAAGGATAATGTGATAATGCCTGATGTTATTAAGGCAACGATCTACATAGATAAGGGTATATAGATGCATATTGGGGAGAAGATCTATATGAGAGAAAATCTAAATTTGGATTTGTTTTATTACTTAACAATGGTGTTATATCATGGAAAAGTAAAAAGCAATCATGTGTTTCTTTATCTATAACAAAAGCTGAATTTGTAGAATATTTAGCAATAGTACAAGAAGTTGTGTGGCTTAGATATTTCTTGGTTAGTTTAGCGATCATTCAAAGCAAAACTGATATAGTAATAATTAACTATGACAATTAAGCATTAATTGCTTATACAAAAGACCCCAAATTTTATTGTAAAACTAAGCATATAGATACCAGATAAAATTAAGTAAAAGATATAGTTGCACAAGGAGAAGTGATCATGAAGTATATGTCCACACAAGATATGATGTCAAACCGAATGACAAAAGCAATTCCTCAAGATACATAGATTGGGCAGGTGAAGTCACAAGGATTACATAGATATTAAAATGTAATTGATTAACATTCTCCACGTATGTTCATTAATTTTATTGTTATGTTTTAATACAAATATGAGTTGACATTGTTTGGTAAGTAATAAACATTACGTAATACTTGATCCTAAACTAAGTTTATTTAGTGTGACATATTTTTCGAATGAATCAAAGAGTATGTTAGACAGATAAAATATCGTCCTTCTTATATGAAAAATTGACTTTACTATTTGTGATGACTAGAGATGAGGCATGTTTAAGTTTATTATCAAAGTGATGATAAAGATCTGAAGTAAGAAATGAAAACATTAAATGCCAACTTAGATTGTAAGTAAAAATTATATTTATTTGGAGTAATCATAGGGTCATCGTATCTATCTAGAATTACCAAATAAGAGTTTGAAAGATAACGTTAAGAGTAGATAAGTGGACTCAAGATAAACATTAAGTATGTTTGAACTAACATATGTATGATATTGCATTTATAAAAGACATATGCTCCTAATTAATAGGAGGTGAAATTGTAGTATAAGACTCTTACCATATTTGTAGAAATGACCATAAAAAGGATTAATTTAAGTCCAAAGATCTCATACATTATGTGAGATCCTAGAGGTCAAGTGAATCTCTTAATATACCCTTAAGATGCTCATCTAATTCTTAAGAATTAAATTTAAGGTTTATTACTTTAGAATGTTACTAGAAAATTATGTTTGATACAATCATATGGGAAAATTTTAGGAAAGTAAACTAATTTCAATTCAAGGGAATTGAGAATAGAGGAAGGTTATTTCTGATTATTAACTTATATAAGAAAATTTAGTATTCAAAGGTGGCTAACAACTTTGAGTAAGAGAATGGAATACATTTATGATACAATAAAATAAATGAGATCAAAGGATAATGAAAAGTGAGATATATGACCTAGGATATAGCATACAAAATCTACTCAATAATTAATTCTTTAATTAAGACGTCATATATTTCTAATAGATATAGGACTATATGCCTTTGTCGTATGTTGGTCGCACTGGCTATTGGATAAGTATAAGAATATACAAAAATCCTATTATCTATACTCATCATGTGTAAAGGAGGATGATAATGAATAGACACACTTGATGAGTTTGTGATGTAATCTTTCATAAAATTGACATTTGTTAGTTTTCTATCCTATATCAGAAGTGGGTGAGATTAAAAGACTCTATTAAAGCTATATAAGGAGGCATATGCTTAAGGTTTTATATATCCTAAAATCTCTTTCCCATAAACTTGTATATTAATTCTTGGTGTGGATTGTGAGATCTTTCTCTTGTAATCTTTATTTTCTATAGTGGAAAGTCTTCTATTCTTGCTCGTAGTTTTTTCCTATATTTATTAAGGTATTTTCCACTTTAAATCTTGTGTGTCCTTTTTTTAATCTCAATTTCTTTTATTGGTGTGTTTGCTCTATCTGGGTGGAGTCCATCTCGTATCAATGGTATCATAGCCTAAGGGTTGCTCAAATATGCTCTGTGGTTACAACATAGTCTGATCTTTTATATCAAAAAAATGAGTTTTTCTTTGATGTTATTGCGGGTTAAGGGTGGTTTTATTCTTGGGTTCTTGTTGTCATTTTTTGGGCATTTTCAATAGTATTTAAGGTGATTGAGTGCATGTCTAGGAAAAGCTTTGTCTAAGGAGACTGGGTTTTAGTGGGACCATTTATGAACCCTTTAGCTCGGGGAAATTTCCTGATGTACTATAATCTTATTACATACTAAGTAGAGATTCAAGGAGATTTCCATTTTTCATATGAGAGAGTGGGAGTTAATTCTTGTGATGGAAGTAATGTTGACCAAATTCGATATTACAAATATTAAAAGGATAAAGTTCTCGTTATGAAAATTGAAGATGAAGGCAGTATTAGTAAAAGAAAACTGCTTGGAGGCCATTAGTGTTAGGCTGATGAAGTTCACAAATGACATCAATTGGAAACAAATAGATGATAGTTTGCAAGGTGTAGAGGAAAGGAAAATAGCCAAGGAGATATAGTATCATCTCATAAAGTTATATGAAGCTAAGTCTCTTCATAACAAATTTTTCTAAAGAGGAGACTCTATACACTCTGAATGCCTGAATCTACTTCAGTAATAGAGCATATCAATAATCTAAACTCTTTATGCTCTCAACTTTCAAAGTTGAGAAATAATGTAAATCCAATTGAACATGTAGAGATTTTACTTATACAATGTAAATCCAACTAAACGTGTAGAGATTTTACTTCAAAGTCTTCCAAATTCATATGACCAACTCATCATTAATTTAACCAATAATATCCTTACAAATACTTTGGTATTTGATGATGTTGTTGCTTTGGTTCTTAAAGAAGCAAGCAAACACATCAACAAGGAAGAAAGGCTGACAAGTTTACATCAAGCGGAGCCTTATCGATGACAAGAGGATGGTCATTAGAGTGTGATTCCATCGGGAGTCACAAACAAGGAAGATTGAAATCCAGAAGTAAGAAAAATCTCAAGTGATATAACTGTGGCAAAAGAGGACACTTTAAAAGTGAATGTCAATTCAGGAAGGTTAGAGGCAAGGCCTATGAAGCAACTTCTCAGGGATGTGTTGCTAATGGAGAAATATTATACAGCGAAGTAGCAACAGTGTTCAAGGACAGAGTAGAGCTCACTGATGCTTGGATAATGGATTCAGGAGCAATGTGGCATATGAATCCTTGTATAGATTGGTTTCACACTTATAAATCTATCTCTGCAAGATCTGAGTACATGAGAAATGACCATGCCTTAGAGATTGCTGGGATTGGCACCATCAAGTTGAAGATGTATGATGGTATAGTTCACACTATTCAAAATGTGCAACATATAAAGGACTTGAAAAAGAATTTATTGTCTTGAGTACAATTGGATGAAATTGGGTGCAAGACCTCCATTCAAAATGGAGTTACGAAGGTGATTAAAGGAGCAATTGTAATAATGAAGGTGGAAAGCATAGCTAAGCTTATACAAGCTTATGGGAGAGACGTATATGGAAGCAAATGCATCGGTTAGTTATGCAGAAAATGCAACAAAATGGTAGCATCGTAAACTTAACCACATGTCAAAACAAGGATTGAAGATTCTTGCTGAGCAAAAACTACTCCCTGGTCTCACGAAGGTATCATTACCCTTCTTTGAACACTACATTACAAGTAAGCAATATAGACTAAAATTTAATGCATCAAATTCTAGAAGTAAAGATATTCTAGAATTGATTCACTCTGATGTATGGCAAGCACTGGTTATATCTCTGGGTAGAGCAAGGTACCCAGAGACCTTTACTGATGATTACTTTAGAACATGTTGGGTGCATCCTATCAAGAGAAAGGGAGATGTATTTCCAACCTTAACAACAATTAAAGCACAAATTTAGTTAGAGGCGGGGAAGAAAATCAAGTGCCTCAGGACTGATAATGGTGGAGAATATACTAGTGATGAGTTTATTGATTTTTGTAATTGAGAAGCCATCAAACATCAATTCACGGTGCCTCACACTCCTCAACAAAATGGAGTAGCAGAGCGAATGAACAGAACTATGATTAAAAGAACTAGAGTCATGTTAAGAACTGCAAGTATGGCAAAGTCTTTCTGGGTAGAAGCAATGAAGACCACCTGCTATATGATTAATCGATCACTAATAAGATCGATTGATTTGAACACACCGATGGAGACGTGGACTAGTAAACCAACAGACTATTCTCAGTTACACACATTGGGAAGTCCTGTGTTCGTGATGTATAATACCCAAGATATCACAAAACTATATCCAAAATCTAAAAAATGTAGATTTATGGGGTATGTTGATGGAGTCAAGGGGTATCGCTATGGAATCCCACCATCTGTAAGCTCATCATTAACAAAGATGTCATATTTATAAAAGATAAACTGCAAGAGAAAGATCAAAATAGCACATCTAAATAAAATTTTGAAGTTGTAATGAATCAGGAAGAAAGGAAGAATGAACAGAAAGATTCTACTAAAGCTATATCAGATCATGAGGAGCAAAAACTGGTTGAATATGAAAGGATAGAAGTTGGATGGTCAACTTATGAAAAGATAATTCTAACCTTGCTGTCTAATTATATTATGGAGGGTAATGTTGCATACTGTCTCTGTAGCACCCCATTTCCATAAGACCCAAGCCGGACATCGATGGGTGATGTCTGAGCTCATGCCCCACGAGGGTGGCGTGCTAGAATACTAAACCAGTCAAAACTTGGTATAAACCTTTTTTTAAACCACAAACATAATATACGAAAATCCATAACCAAATTAGGCCCTACTTTATTTCATAAACATTTTCAATCAACACAATACAGTCAACAATATTTTCAATAGCCATTTAGGCCCTTTCACAAACACAAAACAATTTAGTCGTTTCAAAATACAAATTTATACAAAAAGTTGCGGAATAAACAATTCAATACAAATTAAATAAATGCAATGCAGACGCGAACTGATCCCGACCTCTATCCTTCACTTGTTTGCTGTAGGTATACTTTCGTTGGCCTAATAGGATATTCTTCTAATCCTGAAAAATAATTACAAATTTTGAGTGAGTTTTGCGAACTCAATGAATGACCGTCATCGATGGCTCACCCAGTCACATAACACATAAATCACATTATTGCACATTTCGCATTCAATACACTTAATAATTCATATTATGCATATGCAATGCACATGAGACTCACTTTCCATTTGTTACTTTGTTATGACCGAGTGCTTAAACTGTCCCATATAGGGCTCATTGATAACTGTCCCTTATCTGCTTGGGGGCTCATTAAATGTTGAGCCTGAGACTTTGAATCACTTTTGAGCTCGAGGTTCATTTTTACTTTCTGAGTTTTAAGCTCTTTTTCACTTTCGGTGGTTACTTTGATCACAACTGCCATTATAATTTCATGCATTCATGACATGGAATGCATCACTGACATTTGCATAATCCCATTCATAACATTATCCAGTAATTAATTAATACAAAATTCAAACAAAGCAAACAATGAAGTGAAACCATCTCGGTCTACTCACAGTAGGCTCCAAAATAGCATTTGCTTTAAAATTCTAGAAACGCCTGAACGCGGACACTTGACCTACACAACCCATTTATGCAAGACACATATTGCACACACATCAATAATTGCACACGTATAAGCATTTATTTATGCACAAATGTATAAATGGACTA
>JAOQMP010000208.1:22739976-22755931 GCA_027563575.1 Erythroxylum pedicellare | reverse complement strand
ATCTTACTGGATCTATAGGATTCCAGTAAGATAATCCTATTCATGCTCTTCCAACCGATACCCTTATTTTGATTAGATTAATCTTTTTTTAGTCAAAACCAAAAGCTATGATTTCTATGGAGGAAGATAGAGAAATGCGTTATGAATCCAATGCTTTAAAAATCAGGTCATTTGGAGGTTGGACGACAAAGTTATGGCTGAAAGAATCAATCAAGGTTATGTCCACATAAGACGAAGCAAAAAGCAGACGAATGAAAAAATAGACGAAGGGAAAAGCAGACAAATGGCAAAGCAGACGAATGCAATAAGTAGACGAAGTAATAAGCAAACGAATGGCAAAGTAGACGAATGCAATAAGCAAATGAAGCAATAAGCAGATGAAGCCAAAAGGCAGACGAAGCCAAAAAGAAAACGAAGCAATAAGTAGATGAAGCCAAAAAGCAGACGAAACCAAAAAGCAGACGAAGTGGAGTCAACTTAAGACGATACAAAGTCAACTTAAGACGATGCAACTCTTAAAACGATATGACATCATCACAAACAATATGTCTTTACAGACGATGCAACTTTACAGACAATGCATCTTTACAGACGAAATGACATCATCACAAACGATGTGATGTCATCACAGACAATACGTCTTTACAAACGATACTATCTATACTCCTGAACAACTCTTCCCTTATTAAGACCATAACTTTCTACTCCACTATCTAAAATTTTCATACTAAATATTCTCAGTAAACTTCTCCAATGTATTTTCCTTCACTAAATCTAACACTTAAATTTTATTTCTAGTCTTACTACTCCATTTCATTCTACTCATTCACTATAACCACAATCCTCAATCTATCCCATTACTATTCAATATACCTGAAATATCAATGAGTGTAGGTACAATTACTTTCATGTGTGCAAAGATTCAAATTCACACGCATGTATGCTGACATTCTGTTGAGCATGAAATGTAAATTTTTCTAACTCTCACATTGCTATTCTCTTCATTATTGAAATCTGGATTCTAACCCTTAATATGGGGACGAGATGTTATAGTCTCCTAACAGAAGATGGAGAATCATCAACATTTCGAGAAGCAACAAATTGCTCAGATGGTAGCAATGTAGGAAGAAATAGAAGCTCTTCATAAGAATAAGACATGGAAGATTATGCCACTACCACAAGGGAGAAATCCTATTGGAAACAAATGGGTATACAAGATCAAATGTAACAGTGATGATCAAGTGTAGCAGAATTGTGCAAGATTGGTGGTAAAATGATATGCTCATAAAGAAGGCATTGACTTTACATAAATTTTTTCACCTGTAGTTAATCTTAATTCAATTCGGATTGTACTAGCTATATATGCCAAATTTGATTATATTTAGAGCAGTTAGATGTAAAGACTGCGTTTCTTCATGGAGGTCTTGAAAAAGAAATTTACATGCATCAACCAGAAGGTTTTGAAGAACCAGGGAAAGAGAACTTGGTTTGTAAGTTAAACAAATCTTTGTATGGTTTAAAACAAGCGCCAAGGTGTTGGTATAAAAAATTTGATTCCTTCACAATGATTCGTGGATTCAACGGATTTAGTGCAGGCACATATGCAGATTTCAAGAGGTTTGCTAATAATGATTTCAGTGTATTATTGTTGTATGTTAGCGACATGTTAGTTACAAGCCCCAAAAAAGATTGTGTTCAAGATTTGAAGGCTCAGTTAATTGGGGAGTTTGAAATGAAAGATTTAGGACTAACAAACAAGATGTTAGGGATGAAAATTTACCGAGACAGGAATAACGGAATATTTGACTTTCTTAGAATAATTACTTGAAGAAAATCTTGCGACGATTTAATATGTAAGATTGTAAGTCAATTTTTACCACTGTTCCTGTTAATTTTAAGTTATCCTCAAGTAAAAACCCTAGTAGTAAAGCAGAGAGGAAGGAGATGTCTTAAGTACCGTATGCATCTATGGGAAGTTTAATGTTCGCTATGATTTGCACAAGAACAAATATTACATATGCAGTGGGAGTGGTTAGTTGTTATATGGAGAATCCTGGTCAAGAATACTGGTGGGCTGTAAAGAGAATCCTGAGATTTATTAAAGGAACCTCAGGTGCTGCTCTATGTTATAAAGAATCTAAATTTATTATCAAAGGATATGTTGATTCTGATTTTGTAGGCAACTTTGATAGAAGAAAATTCACTACAGATTATGTGTTTACACTTGCAGGATCTATGAACTGGGTGTCTAAACTAGAGACAGTTGTATACTATCTACAACAGAAGCTAAGTATAGGGCAACTGCACAAGCTTGCAAGGAATCAATCTAGATAAAAAAAAAGTTTTTAGAGGATCTTGGTTACCGACAAGATAAAATTTCTTTGTATTGCGATAGTCAGAATGCCTTACATATTGCAAATAATCCGGCTTTTCATTCCAGAACTTAACACATAGGAGTTCAATATCATTTTGTTCGTGATGTAGTGGAAGATGGAAGTGTGAATATGCAAAAAATTCACACAAAAGGGAACCTAGTAGATGCACTAACAAGGTTAATCAAAACTGATAACTTTATATGATGTAGATCCTTGTATAGTTTGGCAGAGACGTAGACAACAGAGAAATGGTAAGAAAGAAATAATAGTATGGAGATTGATTGGTTTTCAATCAAATCTCCAAGTGGGAGATTGCTAGTTTTCTATCCCACATCAGAAGTGGATGAGATTAGAAGCCTCCATTAAGGCTATTTAAGGAGGCATATGCTTAAGGTTTTATATATCCTAAAATCTCTTTCCCATAGCCTTGTGTATTAATTATTGGTGTGAATTGTGAGATCTTTCTCTTGTAATCTTTGTTTTTTTATAGTGAAAAGTTTTCTATCTTGCCCGTAGTTTTTTTCTATATTCGTTAAGGAGTTTTTCACGTTAAATCTTGTGTCCCTTTTTTATCTCAATTTCTTTTATTGGTATGTTTGTTCTATCCAAGTAGAGCGCATCTACTATCAACATTATCTATAAATATGAAAGAATGTTTATTTAAAAGATTTGATGTTAGTTTTCAAAAAACACTAAACATTATTAAACAAAAAATTCTACAAGAAACGAGTGTCTTTTAAGAGCCATTTAACCAGTAGATTATAATCAAATCCAAGTAATTTAATTTAAATTAATGATGCATAGGGTTGACACATCTGATAGTTTATCTATATGTTAGATATTGTTTTCTACAATCTCTTCAGTAAGTACAACACCTCTATTATTTGGTTCCTTGTTCTTTGTATGAAATACTCGTAACATGTTACGTCGTAGTGATAAAGAGGAAGAATCAGATTGATTAATTATGTGCCATTTGGCGTGCCTAGTAGTCTGCTAATCATCTTGAGCCGAGTTATAAGACTTTTATTGTACTACGGCCTGACCAATAAAAAAGATTTAAAAAGTGATGATCAGCTTCTTGAAATCTCTTATGTTGTTGATTTTTTTTGCCTTCCAACAACAAGTTCTAAGAGTCGCCTATTAGTGAAATGGTCAAGCTTGGTCTTAGGTCATTGTTCTTAGATGTTAGGTAAAGCTTGAAGCAGCGGAAAAAGGTTAAGTAGGCCGATCAAAATGCATCCATATATTTAAAAGATACAGTAGCCCGAATTATGCAGGTGGGTAGAAAGAGTTTGCCTGCCTATAGATATTTTGGTGATGGAAAAGATTCGAACTTTATAACTTGTCATGTGTTCAACTTGGCGTGCATGGTTCTATAATGTAGAGGTCGATGGTCTTATTCACTGGAGATAACAATTATTTCTTTGATCGACTGCAATTTTACTTCTTTGTAAAGATATTGGAGAATAAAAAAATTTATTATAGTGGTAACGATTTATTTTGGATATCGTACCTACTGCGGATGGGATTGAATTTTTTATGTGAGTTTCTTTTTTGTAGTCAAGTCAAGTAATCATCGCGGAGCTTGACCTAGCTGGCATCGGCATCTTTATCATTTGGGTATGTATAGGTTATAGGGAAAAAAGTAGGGGAAAAGTTGGCAAGTTGCACTTAAGGAGAAGGTGACTGAAGCTGGTGCTTTTGTGAGTTTGGAAAGACATGGGCATAAATCCCGGAATTCAACATGCACTTAGTGTCTGCAAGTAGATATTAGTTAATGAAAACCGAGGGCCCTGGTTAATTTAGAGTTTTTTTTAATGTTTGAGGAAACAAGATAATATCGATACTACAACGCTTTTTATCTCTGGATTTACTAGTTAGATGGACACTTTATATGTGGAAGGATAACCTCGGAACTTGGTGGAGCCTGACGTTTGCAATCACAAAGACAAACAGGTAATGCTTTTATTAAAAATTTGAAAAACAAAACGGACAAGTGGGAAGTGAAGTAACTGATATAGGATGGATAGCAGAAAGAGCTACATATTCAGAGCAGTATCAATGAAGTTTGCCGGCATTTCACAAACTGCAGTTATGAAGATGGTGCCAAATCCTCTCGCAGCATGATGATTCCATTTTCATATTTCCTAAAAGACAACAAAAATAGAAGCCCAAAAGTTTTTGATAACTTGATTAATCGACTTGCCCCTCCTTACAATCTACATAGATTGATATGCCTTTCGTTGCTACAAGAAAAATGTAAGAAAAACAAAGAGAAAGCCTAAAGAACAACGTTATTAGATGGTCAAGGCAGGAAGCTAATGTCATGAGAAGCGTGAATATTGAGGTTTACGCTACTAGCTTCTTCCTTGACGTTCAATGCTGCCCGATCAGATTCAGCCATCACTGTTCCATTCCCACCACCAGAAGATGATGAGATTGCAGGAAAGTGTCCGCACTTCTGACACCTAGAAACAACCGCCAGGATCTGACGGCATGAAGGACATGAAGAGTGGGATTCAAGCCACACGTCTATGCAGGAAACATGGAAGGTATGGCCGCACTGAGGCAGAACCCTCACTTCTTCTCCTTCCACAAATTCAGCCAAGCAAATTGCGCATTCCGTCCATTGGAAGTTCGCTTCTTTATCTGTTGCCTTGGTACTCTTGCTGTACGTGTACTTGGGCAGGGACTTCAGGATCTTCTTCTTCAATCCTTTGTTTGCTGAAGCATCATGCTGCTGCGATGAAGAACGCCCGCCGCTACTACTGCCACGGTTGCGAATCCAGGAGCAACGAATCACCGTGATCATACCCACCATGCATATCAGTGCACTTAATAGAGCAGCCATTATGATCACCATGTCAGACTCTACGTTCGCTGCCTCTGGGGGCTCTGCAATCTTTGTCCGAGTCTGCATCGAAGAGTTTGATTCAAGCACTCTGAAGCTTGGAAAGCGGGTCATAGTCTTCACCTCTTCACTCTTCTTCTCACGTGTATATGTAAAAGTTCTTGGAGTGGTCTAATTAGACTTTGATGGATTGTTAAGGAAGAAGCGAAAAAAGGAGGAAAGGGTTTGAGTTATGCAACTTCTATATTAACTGAAGGTGTCTTTTGATTTATGTTTGCGTGTGCCTATGGTATATATAGGCATAGAGGGAAGCGTGAAGGTGGGGAAGCCTGAGCTCTGATCTTTTCAAAGTTTGGTAGGCATCAAGGGATTATTGAATTAGATAAACGGGATTCTCAAAAAGAGAAAAAGTGAATGTCAGATATTTAGAGAGTCCACATAGGCTATGTTATAATAGCACTGAAAGGCAGGTAGGTTCTCCGATACTTCGTGTCACTTGTCAAATAGATAGAACCTAAAAGTCACGGAAAAGTCGAGCGTTTTAGGATTTTATCAGCCACTCCATACTCTTTCTTTGATAGACACTATAAAATGTCTAGACAGGTTAGTCATGTCAAATTTGACTAGCACAATTTTGGTTTCATTTTCGAATATTATTTAAAAGGACTCCAATATTTTTGTAATTTCATAATGTAATAGAATAAGTAAATAAATAAATTTATATTTACTAAATTTACTCAAAATTTCGTAAAAATCTTTCAGTCCAAATTTCTCTCTCAGAGAACCTTGAAATAAGGAATTCAATCACTCTTAAGTCTCCTAACCCATTATTTTTAGACATTTATACAACAAGGTAATCATATATAGTATCTCATCTTCAATAAATTTGTTTAGATATAGTTTTGGACATGATATTTGATGATGTGATTACACCGCTAAATTCAACATATGCAAAGATAAAGAGGGAGTAACTTGTTGGATTTGTGCATATCTATACTTTTAGGTTTATGAGTGAATAGTTTTTGTCATTTTAGTTTTAATTTAATGGGAGGAAAAAAAGACAAGTTCTGGGCACAAGATCCTCTGTCCAATTTTATGCTCTTATTCTGTTTCATGAATCTCAGTCACTCATTTATGTGGGATCCGTGTTTATTTATGTGGGATCCGTGTTTATTTATGTGAGACCCACGCAGAACCCACATAAATAAATGGCTGAGATTCATTGGATACAATAAGACACCATAAAATTTGACAGATAACTCCAAGTTCTGACGCGCTAACAATGGAGGAAGATAAATGTAACATCATAAGCTCTCTTGTCTTCCTCCACATTTTTACCAAACACCTCAACCTGATGACTCCTTTTAAGCTCCATTTTGTGTATGATACGCAATTCTGACACCTTAACCAAACCACCCGACATGAGGCTCATTTTGCCACTAATAGGCAACTCTAAAAACTCAACTAGTTCACCCACTTACTCTATTTTGTCACTAATAGGTATTTAAATCATGTGTAGTTATTTTGATATGAGTACTTGCATCTATTAACATTTGTTGGTATCTATTTTATTATCCATTAGAATAGTATAATATAGTGGTACTTATGGAATAATCTAATGATTATATTATGGATTATTGTCTAACAATTAATATAAGGATTATTTTCTGATTATTTTCAATATTTTTTAATTCTATAGAGCTTGAGTTTACATAAAGATGTATTTGTTGACAAGGAAAATGAATTATGAAAAACATATAAAATTATTATCCATCCTTATTAATACATTTTTAATTAAATATTTTGACTAACAAATTTTAATTTTTAAATACCATATCTTCATATTGTAAAAACTTCAAGCCTAGGTAGAAAATAGTACCACCACCGCACAATAAAATTTATACCTAGATAGTGTAGAAAAATATCATCACTTAACTACTTACACATTAGTGATACCCTAACTTTAATACGTAAATATCATATCAAAAACTAGTATAAGCAATACCATACATCATTACATACCATATCATCTTTACGTACAAAAAATATCATTATTCATTAAAAATAAATAAAAACTCTTTTATAAGAGATTATCATGACTAAGTATTAAAAAATCATACCTCAATACAAGTTATATCATGATTCAATAAATGTAATACTAGTCTTAAGTACAAAAAAGTACCATCAGTCATCAAAATAAATACACCCACATGGTAAAATGGGAATACCATAAATAAGAACAAAGAAGATTATGGCACAATATAAACTATGTCGTCAATACATTCAATACTACACCTATATACAAAGAATATCATCTTTCATTAAATAACTCCTATATTTTACAATGGAAATACCATGACTAACTACACAGAATGTCATATCTCAATACAAACTATACTAGAACTTAATATATTCAACACCAATGCTATATACAAAAATTATTATAACATATGAAAAATAAGTAACACCTTCCCTTAAATATGAGAATAACATGACTAAGTCAAATAATACCAAGCATCAATGTACAATATACTAGAGCACCATATATCCCATTCCACACGTATTTATAATCACTACCACAATTCATTATGGATAAGTAATACATTCACTTATCTAAAAGCAAACTAAGAAGGACATAGATTGGTTTATGCTCGTCTAACAAACTATATCCATTAAAGTTTTTGTTAGACACAATTAGTTAAACACCTATATGGTTAATAATGTTCATATTATAATTTTTGAAGGGATAATATAAAGGATACAATTTGACATATATTTATGTACAAACTTGTGTCAATTATTGGTAGTCTTGGACATGAATAACTTCACACTCCTATGGTCAATGGTGTTCATGCTAGAAATACTAAAGGGACATCACAACGGACACAAATTGGTACACACCCATATACCAAATCATGTCTTCTAATTTAATTCACATTGTTCTAGCTAATAAAGGAATTTTCTATGTACAAAGCTTCCTTGAGAAGCTTCAAATGACTTCTCTTACTTATAAAGTATATCATCTTCTTCTTTCATTTCTTAGTACCAAATAGAACCACAAAAAAACAACCTAAGTCTCTATTAATTCTTCCATCGTACGATATTTAATAAACTCACACAGTAAGGTAGTTGGTGTACCGATATACCCACCAAACAACTAAGAAGTAAGTACACAATATCACTCCGATTTTCCTCTCTATCTTTATACAGTTTATATGTGTATATTTTATATCTCTAGTAGATATATTTGGACATTCATTTAGAATGGTTTCTAGGGTGTTGACTTTATTTAAAATAACTAAGTTGATGAGGTATGTAGTAAGGGATAGTATTATATTATTAGTTTATTTGTATGGTATTGGTTGAGTCTATAGCTTATAGCTTAGCTAGGTGATGATTTATTAGTAGATATGTTCTAAATTTTTATGGATTTTATGTTTAGTTTGGTTATAGTTGAAATTTATATTTATATTTCCAAATTCCATAAAAGAAGGATAAAATCATAATTAGTGCATCATCTCCTTCACAAGAAGGAAAGAAGAAGGTTATAAAGGTAAATAGAAATTATTTTATTAAAATTAATATGATGATTATATAAGGTTATTTTAGTTAGGAACTTTAAAATGTAGGTTGAGAATGAAGTTGTAACCTCTAGGACAAGTCGATGAAATGGGGGTGTCGAGAAAAGGTTATGATATCTGCACCAAACTAAACTAACTTTATATAGTTTGGTGATTGAGTATTACTGTTATATGATTATGGGTACTTTATATGAATATTTATAAAGTTGTCAAATATATTGTTATTCAGGGAAGGTCTTCAAATTGATGCAAAGCCTTACTCTAGAGCATCTAAAGTAGATCATCATTATGAGATACAATGAACTATGAAATATAAAGAGGTTTAAGATTAGGAGGGATATATTCTATAATAAGGCTATATTTTCATATTTATTAGGGGCTAAATTAGTTATAATTTAAAATCTTTTTAGCATGTTTTATATGAAATATATGACGTTTTCCTTTGTTTAGTTTATTTTCTTGTAAGTAATGATTTTGAGGAGAAATCCCATAGTTGATGTGATATTCTTCATAGTTTTTCAATTAAGGAGATATTAATGTTAATAGGAAACTAACAAAATGTACAACAACTTTATAGAAGGTATAAAAAATCTTTTCTAGCTAGTAGATGTCAAAATTTTAAGAAGATTAGAGAAGTAGGCAATACAATAATAACACGGGTCCATGTTGAGCAACATCTAGATGTGTTTAAGAAGCAATGAGTAATATGAAGAAACATGGCATGTACACAAGATCATGTCTGACCTATGTTCTATAAGACACTTGTATGTCTCACCGTGTTTAGTTCTCTATGAAGCATTATGAAACATTAGAGAACATGGGCTTAACACATTACCGTGTTTGGATCATATTAGGGAAAATTTTAGAGTTCAAGCTCTAGAAGCTAATTAACACCAATATGGAAGTTGGTCTGACTTGTAACATATAATTTCAAGACACATAAAAACATAACTTTACCAAACTTGTGACTCTATTATGTAACTGTAGCCTATAAATAATTTTATTAATGTTCTTTAATTTAGGAGGCTAGTGATGACCTCCTTTGTCATTAAGTTGATACTTCTAGGGTTTCTTCATATAAAAGGCGGATTTGGATT
Organism: Erythroxylum pedicellare; assembly: GCA_027563575.1. Taxonomy (NCBI): domain Eukaryota; kingdom Viridiplantae; phylum Streptophyta; class Magnoliopsida; order Malpighiales; family Erythroxylaceae; genus Erythroxylum; species Erythroxylum pedicellare. The sequence continues at coordinate 22,746,027 of JAOQMP010000208.1, read as the reverse complement.
AAGATCATAGGAGAATTATGACAACTCTTCTAACTCTTTCTTCTTTTCTTTATTTTATATTAAGATTAGTTTGATTTACTTTTGTTTATATGATGTTTAGTAGCCAAATCCCTATTATTAATGTACAAGTATCTATTGTTTTGTTTAATTTATTATCTTTGATCTTAATTGTTAGATTTATTCCTAATCAACATCGATTCAATAGCATATGAAGAACTAAGAGGTAAACTATAGTATGTGCACTAAGAGAATAAACACCTTAGATTTAGAGAAAGAGATATCCTAGACTATTGTGATAACTGAAGAGATTAATCATACTTAATAAATTTGATTAAGATTAGTTAAGCATGTGAGAGGCTATAATTCCTTAATTAAATATAACTTTATGCCTCGAGAGAGGGAATAGATGCATTAGGCTAACTGTTATTTCAACTTTGATCATTAATCATCATATGATAATTGGAATTCCAAAGTAATTGAATCTTCAAACCTTACTAATTGTTATCTTAAATCTTTTTTACTATTTAATTGCTTTGGTTTAGTTCCATAATTTAATTATATTTTATAAACTCTTGTATTATTTAATTTAATTGCATCGTTGGCTAAGATTAAAAAGTATAATAATGTAGTCGTCTTAGGATTGACACTTTATAATACTTTAAAATTATTATTAGTTATGAGTGATTTTCTATACTTTCAAATAGATTCAATCAAGTTTCTGGAATCATTGTTAGGGATTATTTGCTTACTATATTATTCATTCTAGTTTTTTTTTTTTAGGTAATCGATGTAAGATAAGAGATCTAAGAGTGATAACTTAGACATGTTTTTTCTTGTAGACCCTAAAATTGAGCGAACATGTAGATATAATAGAGTGAGAAATATGGAACAAATGGATCCCAATCAAGATAGCATCATTGTTAGTATAAAGTAACAACACCTCAAACATGTATAAGGAACATTCAGATGCCAAAAATTAATACAAGTCTCTCATACATTAGACTGAATCAAAGGTCGTAAATTATAATTTAAAACAAGTCCATCTCCACTTGCTACTGATGTTTAGTGGATCACCTAGGAAGACAGTCCCATTCATCAAAGAATTTTATTTGATGATCCAAACAATTCCATTTAATAGTCTTACAAAAGATGAGCTTCAGATGAGTTGCTTCACTTACTACATGAGAGATTTAGCAAGGATGTAGTTGATCTTGATCGAGGTGGATTCTTTTGAGGAGTGGAACCAAGTATACAATGCCTTCAGATTATAATTCTTCCCTCTATATAAAACTACTGAGATGATCATGTAGATTCAAAGCTTTGCATAAATGGTGCGTTTGTTTTATAATGCAAAGGTACAATGTAACTGTAGCTAGTAGTGATTATATGCCGATCCCACTAGAAATAGTTATTAGTCACCAATTACTCATAAACCTAATTATCTAGACTATCAAATATGATTTATTAAAAAGGAAAACAAATAAAAATTGTAGAAAACCAAATAATAAAAATGATCAAATAGATAATAATCTATGAATAAGATAGATCCATGTATCCTCTAAAACTTCACTAAATTTTGACTTCACTCTAATTTAATGAACGAATTTAGCCTAAGCATTTCACTTAGCTTCTTTACCTTATTATGCATTTATTATATTATTTATGTATTATAATATTTATTTTTAATTATTTAATTGTTTTTATCATTTTATATCTATTTATTTTTATTTTTACTATTAGCTTATTATTAACATTTATCTTTTATTTTTTTGTTATTCTTTGTATTTTTCATGTGTTTTTATTAGAAATAAAATCTCTACCAATTAGGAGTAACGCTATGTACTTCTGGACCTTCATAAACCTTGCATATCAACGAGACTTTTACTAGGATGTTATTGTTATTGTTGTTTCTAATTTAATAAACAACTCTAATTCACCATAAGAATTCATAAGTTTTAATTATGCTCTCTCTCGAGTAACCTAACCCTATTTTTAGATTGAATTAATTGACATCTTTTCCTAATCAAGATAATCTAAAAATGCATTAATCTAATTTGTGAATTCTTATGATACCATAATTTAGGAAGATTATGCAGTTCTTTCTCAAGTAACTCATTTAACCCTCGTCATTCATATTGTGATCTAACCATACACATCATCTCTCAACCTCAATGTATGAATCTAATTATTAACCTTCAACTTTTGTTCCTTTAATTTAAACTAAAATAAGAATATGAATAAATCTCAAGAAAACTAGGTATTTCATTAAATTAAAATATGAATTTAAAACATTACATCCTTGGATCCATTCCACCTATATCTATATCCCAATTAATCTATAAATAAACAAAAAGGAACAATATAAAATAATAAAAACAAAAGATTAAAAAATCATCATTGTGATATTTTAAATCTTGAATTCTTGGTGAATTTTATTGAAATCTTGGTCACTCTTCTAATATTGTCTTTCCATTTAATCTTCAGTTCTTTTCATTGGATTCGAATTGATTATTTTAGCTTCAAAACTTACTTGTGCCAAAAGCCTCTTCCGATTTCCATTGCCTCTTATTTTAGTAAATTGAGCACAATTTTTATGCTAAATATGGCCCTAGCACATGGTTGTGTATATATCATGTTTCTTTATCTTACACGCTAGAAAATTTTACATAACTTATCATTGCCAACACGAGAATAAGAATAGGACTATGTATGCCCCATATTGGTGAACATGGATTAAACATGGAGTATATTGTGTAAGGAGAAACATAATGTCCCTTACTAAAAAACAACCTCGATATGAGATCGTTTAAGTGTCATGTTATTTGGATAAGATATCACTAAGAGAAATAGGATGGGACATGGTGCTTTTATGTTCCTACTATGTTTGTAAGTCCTTCACTTCTTCCAAAGTTTCTCTTAATCGATTCAATTCTTCTCTAAATTTACTCCTTTCCCTTAAAGAGGTTGAAATAAGACCTAGCACAAAATATAATTCCTTTTAAGTAACAAGTCCTTACAAATATCCAAAACACAAGCATAAAGTTACCAAAATTCATGCTAAAAATAAAGCCTCTCTAACATGTATCAAACTACCCTAAACTTAAGCATTTGCTTCTCTATAAGTAAATCAATTTCATCATCCTAAATCAAATAAAAAGCAAATCCAAAAATACATTAAACATATCAAGGAAACCAATCATGATTATCTACCACTCATTCAATTTTAAAGGTCAACAAAGTGCTAGGCAACTCATTACTTATATTAGCTTATAAGTTGATTCAATTCATTTAATGATTTTTCAAACTTTAACCCTATTCACAAAATTTAGCTCTCTATGTAAAATAAATATAAATGAGAAAAAATGCTTTAACTTTTAAATATATTCATATCCTTTATTAATATAAATCAAATCATTAACTTTAATTTTCTCAAAAGTATTTAGGAGCTTATTTGTTAAGTCACCTAGCCTTTTGATAACAGAGTAAATTTCTTGTCATGAATACTTTTGTTTACTCAATTAAGTCACTATCTCAAAGGGATACTAGCACCACTCTTTTACTTTAACCTTTATATTGGTATGAAGCCAATGGAGTGATTATTTAATGCTTAATTATTCACAAATTCCTTTCTTTAGAATAACAAAAATACACAAAAGAAATCACATTTACTCAATGCATGTACAATTTATACAAAAAGTTATTATGATGCTAATTAAGTGTCCATTCTCCCAATTCTTGAAACAAATTGAATTTTCTTATTCATTAATACTCAAAGCTAGTTACCCTGAGATTTAAAATTGCAAAAATAATCAAATTCATAGTGAATTTTCTCTATTAATGTTCTTTTAAAGTAAACAAATTCTAGTAACTAATTTCAACTGAGAAATTCATACGACATTTTCGCTCATAGAGCAATCAGGAAGTCTATAGAGATCATGTCCATAAGATCTCTAATGGATAACTGTAAGCCACTATTTGTATGTCCTTGTAGTCCCCCATCTCTTGATCAGTTATAGTAGCCACTATAACAAATTTGACTTTTGGCTATGGAAAAAAAAATATAGCTGAAGGTGCTTAAATCGTCACTAATAGGAATTGGTGATGATTTAGTTTCATCAACCAAAATATCACCAAATCCTCGTAACTGAAAACTATAGTCGATGTTTTGTGTTAATCGTCACTAAAAGTTTTTACCTAAATTTTTATTTTCATAGCAAAAACCTATTAGCAACATTTTGAGGAATCGTCACCAATACCTTTAACTATGCTTATTTCTTGTAGCTAAAAACTATTAGCTACGTTTCCAGGAACGTAGATAAAAAATTTTACCTACATTTTTAGAACAAAGACAAAAGTTTTTATCTACATTTATGAAAATGTAGCCAAATATTTTTAACTATGTTTTGTAAAATATAGTAATTTTTTTTACCTATGTTCTAATGATATGTTATACCATGTTGGAATAAATTATTTGTTACATTTTTAGTCTATATTATTGTATATAATGTTTCGATATATTTTTATTGTTAATTTATTATATGAAAAATTATACATAAATAATTGATAATTTGAAGCATTGTATACAAAAATAAATATCATTAAATTTCTTCATATACAAAATTTTAATTACAACTTCAACAATTCTTATATATAAAATAATAAATACAGAGACTAGTTTATAAATTATAGTACAAATCATTAAACTGCTGCGTCTTCTTCAAATCTGTAATCCACGAAAAGGTATTAAATTTAAATTATAATACAAATTGGAATTAAAAGAAAAAAGCATAAAAGATGTAAATAATATCGTTCACTCTCATCTTCACTGCTATTATAATCCAAGTCAAGTATTTTTCTAAAGTACTTATCATGCTTGGCTAAATTTTTTTTTTAGTATGTTTTAATTAAGCCTTAAGCGTCTTGTTTTGCTCTTCAAAATGTTGAACCTATGTGGATCTTAAAGAGGTTAAAACATTTGACTTAGGGTCAAAGCCAAGACCTTTGATATAACCACAATGTGTACTAAGCGTGATATTGTAAATGTCTTCTACATCGACCTAATTCCCTTCAAACATTGATTTCTATAACCACTCTTACATCTTATTCTAAATTAAAAAAGCAAAATCAATATTCAATGCAAATATTATTAGTTAGTACTACATAAATAAATAAACTAAAAATTTAAGCAAATGTTTTTTACTTATATAGTTATTTTTCGCTTCTTCTAACATCGACCCATGACCTTCTTTATAGTGAGTGACTTTTTATAGTGTGACCCTATCATACTCTTATCTATGTAGTTCCTTCCCTTTCCATTTTATGAAAGAAAAATAAAGGCACAATAAATGATATAATGTTTCTTGATGTAGTTATAACTTGTAAATAAAGATCTTACATACACATTTTGGATGACTACAAATGATTTGGACCCTTGATTGTGAGGTTTTTTCATTTATCCTCTATTGACCTTTGCCTTTTCACATCTTTCCTAAATAAAGAAAACAGAGTAGGTAGTTATTAAATTATCTAACAAGATTAATGGAAGTAAATGTGAAAGGAAAGAAAACAAACCTCAACTTTAAGAGAGGCCCAATAATCACACAAATTATTCCAATTTTCTGGAGATATTCATTTCGAACTTATCTCCTTGCCTCTGCATCAGAAGGAAAAAAATTATAAAAATGATTCAATCTATAATAACGATCCCTGGTAATATTGTTTAACAAAGATGTCACCCAGTTTGAAACATCAAGGTTCTTGATGTCGACAATATTCACTATCATCTTTAAATAATAAGTAAAATCGTAATTCATCTTAAAATAATTGAAACAATATTGCATATAGTTAAATAAATTGATAAATTACCACAACTTTATTTATAGCATTTTCAAGCAAGTTATCTTCCTTCAAGTCCTTAGCATGCTTCAGTTAAGGTAATTATGTTCTTGTAATAACGTCTAACTGACTTGACAATTTTACATATTAGATCTTGTCTATAGGATGACCTTATGAAGTATCAATATGTATTGACAACTTGCTATTCATTGCAAC
>JAOQMP010000208.1:22684541-22720276 GCA_027563575.1 Erythroxylum pedicellare | reverse complement strand
CCGATGAGTAAATCTTTATCTAACCCATTCCTTTTACAAAAAAGTTTTAAAATTAGCTCGTGATTTTGCATCGCCCTTTGTCCTCCCTTCAATGTTCATTATGGTATTGAATAAATTTTCAAAAATATTTTTTTCAATAAGCATCATATGTAAATTATGACGTATCAAATTATTTTTCTAATATGGCGAATCCTTAAAGATGTTTTGTTTTCTTCAACCAAAGTTTTTGCTAATGCTTGTATTAACTTCATTAGCTTCAAGTTTTGTAACTTTCAGCAACCCTAATTCATCAATCTCCTACAATATCTCTTCACCAACTTTGTGAGGAGGAGGAGATGTTTGTACCATCCTATTCTTAATAAACTTTTGTTTATTACATCTAAATGGATGGTTTGAAGGAAGAAATTTTCTGTAGTTGTCAAATTAAGATGTTTTGCCCTGTTAGGAAGATAAAACACATCAGAATTATTACCATAGTAAGGACAAGCCAATTTTCCTGTTGTGCTCCATCCAGACAATATAGCATACATCGATAAATCACTAATAGTCCACATCAAAGTTGCTCTCAACAAAATTTTTGTTTAAAAGACACATCATATGTCTCCATACCATATTCCCAAAGATGATGCAATTTAGATACCAATGATTATAAGAATACGTTAATTTTATGCTTTGGATTTGTAGGCCCTAGCATAATCACCGTCAAGAACATATATGCCTCATTCATTCACATCCATGGAGGGAAATTATAAGGAGTAATTATGATTGGCTATGATGAATATTGTTAGCTGGATTAATCAAAAGGTTGGAATCTATCCGTCGATAATCCCAACCTAACATTTCGACTTTCAGTTGCAAACTCAGAATAAGTGTTATTGAAATGTTTCCATGCGGGTGCATCCATTGGATGGTGTTGATCATTTTGCAAGCTTTATAATTTATAGTCTTCAAAATACAGCAAGTGCACAGGTCGTGATTTATAGTATGTGAAGGGTTGACCCCATAAGGAAGGCTAACTGATCTATTCATATGTTATCAAAAGCTCGGAAAAATTAACAAAATGAAAATAAAAATTACAAAGAAAAGTAAATATCAGAAAGTTATTATCAAAAAATTAATTCGCAAGTTTAACCAAAATATTGAAATAGAGCATCACAAAAATCACAAGGGAAATTAACCAAGAAGAGTTACCAAATTATGAGAGGGGATTTTCCCTATCATCAATGCTAATCTAGTCAATTATGTGTTATTGTGGTGTCGGTTCTAGAAAAATTGAAATAGAGCAACACAAAAATCACAATGGAAATTAACCAAGAAGAGTTACTAAATTATGAGAGAAGGGATTTTCCCTATCATCAATGCTAATCTAGTCAATTATGTGTTATTGTGGTGTCAGTTCTAGACTATCATAGGGTGGATTACTCTCTCTCTCATTATAATCATTGAACCCTAAATCATAAACTCTAATTGAATTATGGAATTTCCAACCTCTAAATTAATAAAAGACCCATAACTTTAATTAGATCTTACACCCTCTAATAACGTATCGAGTCTTACGGGATCTCTCTCCGCACAATAACCGATATGATTAATCATGTGGTCTATTGGATCACTTAACTCTCATTACTCCAACTCAATCATTTTTATTCAGTTCACCCTCTCAGTTTATTACTAAAATATGCAAGTCAGCAACTAATCACAATACCCAATCAAAATAACATAAAAATGACTATATTATCATTAAATCAAGGAAAAATTCTAAAGGAAAAGTTAGGACATTATCAACAGTTCAAGATCCATCAATATACAATCCATCATCATCTCACACATTAAATAAATGGAAATAAAGATAGAAAGGAGAAAGAATTTGGATCAGATAACCCAGGAAGGCAATAGCATTAGAAGACCCGCTTCCTCTCTCCTCTTCTTCCCTTCTCTCTCTTCTTCTTTTCTCCCTCGAAGCTTCCCCAAAATGGCAGAAGTGGAGGTTCCCTTTTCAAGTCTCCTTTTTCTTTCTCTTTATAGTTTTTTCTAATTAGGGCAACTATAAGGTTTTTCCTATGCCCAAAAGGTTCCAAATGTCCCCGAAAAATAAAGTTCAAAAAGTCGAGGTTATTATGCAGGCCATAATTATGTCCCCCTATTTGGCCTGTTAGTTACAATTGTGACCCTCTGTTTTGGTTTGAACCTCCTTCAAAACTATTCCATTTTTTTGATATTAGCCCGAAAATACTAGCAAACTCATCAAGGCACCTCAAATACTTAACATTGAAGCTTAAAAGCATGCTCTAACCCATAAAACACGAATATTTAACTAACACAATTCTAACCTAAACACGCACTAAACAATCAAAGCAACAACTAAACATGCACCAAACTACCCACTAAAACATGATGCAATCTACAACTATCAACATCCTCATATTTAAGCTTTTGCTTGTCCTCAAGAAAAAAACAAATCAAAACAAACCAATGCACAACATACACACAAATGCACTAATGAAACATTGGCATCAAACTTTATGAAAATAATTTAACTTCGAACACTATCCCTCAATTTGTTCTAACTTATTAACTTGCAAAATCTGTGTGTAAGTACCTTGGACTATATATACAACTAATCCATACCTTAATGTTAAGTGTACTCAGCCTTGTCACTTGCACACACACATTGATAATTATTTAGTCAATAAAAAATGTAACTATCCCTAAGTATGTTTTCATGAGAGTTCAAACTTTTCACAAAGATCGGTAGGTTTTATTTGAAAAAACATTGTTTTTGTTGATTTTATAGACATGAACATAGCCTTTTACGCGAAGGTAAACATTCGTGATGAATGTCGATCCAATTACTCAAATAGGTCATGCTTTTATTAAGCTACTTAGTTAGAGTATCATTTTAACCTTTTAACGTGAAGGCACACATTTGTGATCCATGTTAATCCAATTACTCAACTACACTATATTATCAATTGGCTATTAGCTTGATTCATAACCCAAAGGCCAGAGGAATAGTTAATAATTTTTTTAACACAAAAAATCTACCTCTTTTTTTTAGGTAGTAATTCTCATGAAAGGGTACTAATGATATTACTTATTTGATTAGCCTAAAATTATAAATGAATGTGACAAACTCCTAAGGTGAATACACTAACATCGTATCCTAATTAACCTGTATATATAGCCAAAGTAACCTAGATCTCTAATTTCACAAGCTAATAAATCTTTGCAACTTAAAAAACTATGTTCAAAGTTAAATTGATTCTGTTAGCATGCAAAATTCACACTCATCATAAAAGCATACAACACATATACCTCCCCACAGTTGGACAACACATTATCCTCAATATGAGGAGGAAACAAAAACACAAAAGGTGGGAATGAACATAAAATAACACAAAACATAAAGACTGAATTTGAAAGAGAAAGGGTTAAAACACAAAACCGTCATGGTGATGGTAAAGGAGGTGGTAGTTAGACACCTTGATGCCCGAGATTGCTGCCATATCTTATAGTTAGTTCAAAAAGAGAAGGAGAATTAGGAGTCTAACCCATTCCAAATCATTGATACTTATTTATGGAAACAATACAACTTTAACTACATAACAATTTAAATCTATCAACTAAACATGCTAAGTTATGGTCATTAGCTTGACTTACAATCCTGGAACTTGTTCAATTCCCCAAAAGGAAAAAGATTACTTCTTTTTCCTTCAGGATCACTCCGCCAAGATATAGTTTACATCGGTGCCTATTAACTTTAAAGGTTTCCTTTTTTGCATTTTCTAGTTAGGGGCTCTACGATCAAAAACTTGGATAACTATAAAAGGTCCACTCTATCACGATTTTAGTTTCCCTAGAAATAGCCTCAACCTTGAATTATAGATCAATATTGCATCTCCTACCTTAAATTATTTCTGCTTAAGATGAGTTGTTCCATGTCTTCACCTTTTCCTTGTAAAGTTTGGCATTTTGTATGCATTGTAATGAAACTCTTCAAGTTCATCCAATTGCAGAAATCGTTGTTCACCTGCTTGCTTCCAATCAAAATTTAATGCTTTTCTTGCCCAAGATGCCCGATGCTCTAGCTCAACTGGTAAATGAAAACCCTTACCGTATATAAGCCTATAAGGAGTTGTTCTGATTGGTGTCTTAAACATAATCCTATAAGCCCATACGGCATCGTCTAACTTGAATGCCCAATCCTTCCTGGAGCTATTCACTGTCTTTTCTAAAATTCGTTTCAGTTTTCAGTTGACAACTTCCATTTGGCCATTAGTCTACGAGTGATAAGGAGTGATAATGTGATGGTGGACTCCATATCTTTTTAGGAGAGCATCAAAAGATCTGTTATAGAAATGAATGCCCCATCACTTATTATAGTCCTTAGCACTCTAAACTGATTGAATAACTGATTGATGAATTTTTGCACAACGTTTTCATCATTGGTTGGAGATGCCATTACTTTGACCTAACATGATACGTAATCCACCCCTACTAGAATGTACATGTTTCCCATGGAGGATGAAAAGGGGCCCATAAAGTCGATTCCTCATACGTTGAAGACTTCAACTTCCAAAATGTTGTATAAAGACATCTCATCTCTTTTAGAGATGTTGCCTACTCTTTGACAACAATCACATTGTGCCACAAAAGATTGAGCGTTCTTAAATAAATGTGGCTAATAAAATCCACCTTCAAGTACTCGAGCTACTGTTTTGTTTGCTTCATAACGGCCAATGTATTGAGCTTCATGACACTATGTTAATATATCCAACATTTCGTCATTTGGCACGCATCATCTTACTAAGCCACCAACTCATGCTCAATACAAGATTGGTTCATCCTAAAGATATTGGTTACATTCGTGTAAAAATTTCTTCCTCTGTTGATAAGAGAAATTAGAAGGAAGCTTAACACTAGCAACATAATTTGCAATATCGACAAACGATGGTGTAGCCAGACTATTAAGCAACATCAAAGTTTTATAAGGGAATTTTTCATTAATATCTTCGTTCTGCTCACATTCCCCTCCTTCTAGGTGTGATAAGTGGTATGCGACCACATTTTCCACTCTCTTTTTATCTCTCACTGCTATGTCAAATTCTTATAAGAGTAGTACCCATCGAATAAGCCTCAGTTTTGCATCCTTCTTGCCAAAGAGATATTTTAAAGTTGCGTGATCTGTGAATGCGATTACCTTTGACCCTAGAAGGTATGATCAGAACTTATCACATGCATACACCACTGAAAGTCAATCCTTTTCTATGGTGGTGTAATTAAGTTGAGGTCTTGTAAGGGTTTTGCTTGTGTAGTAAATCACATACATCCTTTTATCTTTCCTTTGGCCCAATATACAACCTATATCTATGTCGCTTGCATCCCACATGACCTCAAATGGAAGTGTACAATCAGGTGGCATTACAATTGGTGTTAATGTTAGTGCCTCCTTTAGTTTATTGAATGCAGACACACACTCTTCATAAAACGAAAAGGGCACATCCTTGACTAACAGGTTTGTCAAAGATCTTGCAATTTGAGAGAAATCTTTAGTAAATTGAGGTAAAATCTTGTATGGCCTAAGAATACTAACACACCGTTGAAGTTACTTGGCAGTGGGAGTTTCTCTATCCACTTTGAATCCTTGTTGTGAATTTTTATGCCTGAGCACTATCCCTTCTTGCACTATAAAGTGGCACTTCTCCCAGTCTAACACCAAATGTGACTCTTCACATCTTTGAAGCACTCTGTCCAAATTGCTTAAACACATCTCAAAAGAGTATCCAGAAACTGAAAAATCATCCATGAACACCTCCATTATATCTTCAATTATATATGTGAAGATAGACATCATATATATTTGAAATGTAGCTGGGACATTGCATAATCCGAAAGGCATCTGTCTATACACGAAGGTATCATAAAGACAGGTGAATGTGGTCTTTTCTTAGCCCTTAAGGTAGATGAAGATATGATTGTATCCAGAGTATCCATGACCAGCCACCCTTTCTATACATACCCTCCATCTTGTGACTATTCTTGTTGAAATTACTTCTTCATTTTCGCTCTCTATTACCGTCATTCTACCCTTCTTGGGTACATATTGTAATGGGCTGACCCATTCACTATCAGATGTGGGATAAATTATCCCTGCATCTAAAAGTTTGATTACTTTTTCTTGACCACTTTCTTCATATTAGGATTCAACCTCTGTTGATGCTCCCTTGCTGTTCTACATCCTTCTTCGAGGTTTATTCCATATATATAGACATTTGGGCTTATCCCTCAAATATCGAAAATTTGTTATCCAATGGCCTTCATTCGCCTTCTAACAATTGCTACCACCATAATCTCTTATTTCCTATTCAATTAATTGGAGATGATGATGGGTAACGTTTGATCTTCACTTAGAAAGGCATATCTGAGATGTGTAGGTAAAAGTTTAAGCTCTAATGCAGGTGGTTTCTTTATAGAGGGTGGTATGGGTGCTTCGATTTGAACTAATAGGTCTTGATGTGTTTAAACACCTGACTCCTTCATCTCATCATCTCCTTCAAACTCAGCTTTGTTTGACTTCTCATCTCCATTAGCTGACTCTATTTCTATCACCTTCATTTCTGCAATGCAACTCTCTACTCGTTTTTGCAAATTTTGATCCATAATTTCAACCTTCATGCACGCACTGCTTTCTGTGGAATTTTTTAAAGCCTTGTTCTTATTAAATTCCACTTGGTTTTTGCCAATCTAAAGTGTCAATTTCCCTTCAATTACGGTTTTCCCTGTATTCAGAAATGGTCGATCAACGATCAGCAGACAGTTCCTATCCTCTTTAAGGTCGAGAACCAAAAAGTCAACAGGAATAATGAACTTATCCACTTGCATTTACACATCCTCCACCACTTTAAATGGTTTTTTAATATATTGACTGGCCAACTAAATTAGCATTGATGTTGGCTTGACCTTACCCAACCCTAATTTCTTGAATATTAACAAAGACATAAGATTAACACTTTCTCCTAAGTTGCATAGGAACTTTGTGAATTCAAATTCACTAACCCCATAGGGTATTGTGAAACTATCTAGATCTTTCAGCTTGGATGACATCTGGCTGGTGACTATGGAGCTACAGGTGCTAGTTAAAGCTACCGTTTGGTTTTCTCCCCAAGTACGCTTCTTTGATGATATGTTATTAAAAAACTTAGCATATTTGGGCATATGTTCTGAAGCCTCGATGAATGAAAGATTAATTTGCAACATCTTTAATTTCTCTATGAATTCGCAAAGTATGCATCCATTTTAGTCTTTTGTAGTTGTTAAGGATATGGAGCTTTGGTTGGATATGGGAGAGGAGTGATATAGGGAGGGTATTCGCTCATGTCCATAATTGTCTCCTTCTCTTGGTTTTTCTCCTCAGAAGGAGGGGTTGTAACTTTTGTTTAGGTTTGTTGTTCAAGTTCCTTTCCACTTCGAAGTGTGATAATCGCTCCCTTGATGTAATGGCGGAACTACTGGGGAGACTTCCTCCACTTTATGTAGATAAAGCTTTTGTTAATTGGCTCACTTGTCCCTCTAGATTGTGGATGGAAGAGGCATAATTCTTTGTTACTTGTTTAAATCTACCTTCCAGACTCTTTTATGCATCCTCCATACTTGGAAGCTTATATAAAATCTTATGTAATTTGGAGTCCATCATGTTCAGCTTATCTTGCTGAAAACTAGGTGGTCCTTAAGGTTTGAACTGACCTCCAACATTGTTAGACCACAAAAAGTTAAGGTGATTTTTCCACTTAGGATTGTATGTGTTAAAGTTGGGGTTTTTCCCCTTCCTTAATCAATAATATAATGATCCATTTGCCCAGACAACTCACACTTCAGCTAAAAATCTTTCATAGAAGCTAAGGAAGAGGCCTTTATATTGTTTAGTTGTCAAGTTAGATTGTCGATCTTTGCTTACATTTCTATCAATTGTTCAACAACTATCACTCCCTTCTACTCTCAGAAAGTTGCGGGTTATCTGTCACACAGGCCATTATTGTGGCCCATTGGCCACGATCATGGCCCCTTGTTTGACCATCTATCACGATCGTGGCCTACTAGCCATTATTGTAGCCCTTCTTCCTTGCTTATGTCACAATCGTGGCATACTGAACACGATTTTAGCCCTCTGTTTTGGTTTGAGCCTCCTCCAAAACTCCTATATTTTTTTATATTAGCCCTAAAACACTAACAAACTCATTAAGGCACCTCAAATACATAACATTAAAGCTCAAAAGCATGCTCTAACCCATAAAACACTTAAAAACACAAATATTTAACTAACTATCACAATTATAACCTAAAAATGCACTAAATAATCAAATTAATAACTAAACATACACCAAACTACCCACTAAAACATGATGCAATCTACAACTATCAGATGGCTCATTATTCCATCTTCATGTTAATGTTCATTATGCCATCTCATGTGAGATGTAGTAACATCAGAGACATATAGTCTTTGAAGTCTCAGAGTTAACAGGAAATCATACATCCATTTCCAAAGTACTAATTTATGTTTCATAGTACGCCTTCTAGGTTTGAACCTAGATTGATCACAAAATTTGCACTCTTGTAATTCCACATCATCTCCCCAAAATAACATACATCGTAATTTGAAACAATCAATTTTTTCAATTGACAAACCAAGACCCCTAATAAGTTTCTTTATATTATAAAAATTATCAACCATTGTATGATCAAGAGGCAATGATTCATTATACCAACAAAGAATTTTATTAAAACTTCAATCAGAAATATGCCCTTCAGACTTTACGTTCAATATTTGAGCAATTGAAAATAATTGAGTCATCGTCTCACAATTTGGCCATAATTCTTGGTCAGCTAATTGTAATAAGTAAAAAAAAATTTACATATGGGTTTAGTTCTTCTTCAAGATTTTCTATATTTTCCTGAAAGATATAACCAGCTACTTCATAAACCATTAGGATGTAAGAATTTTCAGTTGCACCCCTATTATTTGTTATAATTTCAGTCCCCCTTTCAAACACATCTACATACGTTGATGAGTTTACTTCATTACCCATTGAGGTTCTACAAATTAATGGCTCACTATGTTGTGTCCACTCAAAATAATTTGGAACAAACCCTTTTCTTAACAAATGGAGATTCACTTCATCAATAGAAAGAAAACGAATATGGTTGCAATTTTTATATGGACATCTGATCTTTGAGTCATTCATATATGGAGGTTGGGAACATACATAGTGAATAAAAGCTTCAACTCCTTCAGCAAATTCAGGATTAATGAAACCATTGTGTATTAATCATCTATACATCTAAGATTTATCAACATTACTCATTTCTGCAAAAATGTTATTTGAAAATTTTATTTCATAGTTAGTGTCCTTCATTTCCCCTAAGCTTACAGAACACCTCCTAAGTTTTTACAGGTCTCTGGCCATTTCTCCTCTATATTGAAACCAACATATCCCACCATACGATTCAAGTATTTATGTTCGAATTAATCACCTACAAGTTGATTTAGAAAGTTTGGTTTTAAGTAAGTACTACAGTAAGTGGCATTGTTTACACTTGTGAATCGAGAAAGCAAGTTCTAACTATGACTCCCAGGCTTAGGGAATTTTTCACCGATAAGCCTCATGGGAGTTGCATCATAGGTTTCCAGCCTATATACTATCCTAGGGGTTTATTATGCCTCAAATCATCCGTAATTATACAAACTTATTTGGCATGCAGTAAATACTTATGTAATTCATACATCTAGCTATTAATCATTCTAACAATATTCCAAACAACAACATAAAAATCCAAGATAACCATGTTTGCATTAATCACCTACAAGTTGATTTCGAAAGTTTAATTTTAAACAAGCACTATGGTACGGGACATTGTTACACCATATGAATCGAGAAAGCAAGTTTTTGTTGTGACTTTTAGGTTCGTGAAATTATACACCGATAAGTCTCATAGGAATTGCATCATGAGTTTTCAGCCTATATAACATCCTAGGGTTTATTATGTATTGGATCATCCATAACAGATCAAACTCATTCCACATATAGTAAATACTTATGTAATTAATACATCTACTCATCAATGATTCAAACAAAACCTAAATATAAATACATAGAATAGAAGAACATAAAAACTCATTAATTATTATAAGAATATTCTAAACAACAATACAAAATCAAGACCTCCTTTGTATCCATACAAAACCCAAACACAAATACTCGTACTATTAAAGCAAAACATATTGTAGACGTTAGTTGGATCACTTACCTGAATGGACAGACAACCACATACTACAATGAAGAAGGATGAGGTAGGCCAATTAGTGACACTCTTCAACACAAAATAGGGCCTGCAAAAAAGAAATTTTCATATTTAATATAATACACTTGTAAACACAATATAAAGACATTATACCTCCTTCATAAAGTTCAAACACTTTAAATTGACACGTCCTCATAAGAAATCACCCATTTAAACAAATGTTGGAAATTTTAGTGAGGTACTCTCATCATCTTCTTTTGAAATTGAACATACCATAAGCTTGAAAATCATCTAATCTCCACTACTTAAATGGATATGTATGTATAAGAAAAAGTAAAAGGTCTTTGAATATGGTTGTAACAAGGCCACAGTGATAAATAGGTTAATAAAGAAAAGGGAATAGGAGAAAAAAATATTAATAGTTAGTAGAGAAAGAGCAAATAGATCAATAGATATATCCATAAATTAATCTACTAAAATCAATAGATATTTCCATATATTACTCCACTAACTCCCTATATCTTTGCAACAACCTATTTTCCTTCATTATTTTCAAATAAAAGAATCCACATCAATTAATTTTCAATGATTATCCTTTTTCTTATTTTTATTTTTTCTTTTCTTTCTTATTTTATTTGGCATGAATTTCCCTGTTATATTGCCTTTTTCTTACAAGTCACCATCTCATATAAACTTAATTTTTTACATATCATACCCAACAACCATATCAAATCATAAATAAAAACTCCACTAATCATGAATTAAGGTGCAATTATTTTTATTTTAGGTTCAAGGTTCTTTAGAAAAGGGTTACAAAGAAAAAGGCTAAAATATATAATAGGCTCAAAAAGGTTCACTAATGCATTAACCTATAAAAGATAGGGAATTTTGATAAAACTTCCTAAGTTAAAGGACGTGAACACAATTAAGGTTGTACGCGATCCAGTACAGTTTGAGATTTTAAAATATATATATTCACTTCAACTATTAGGTATTTTAAAAATTGAATCGCCATGATCATATTTAAAGTAAAAATATTTTGTTCTATAATATATTAAAATATGGCATAATACAATTTAGAGATTAAGTCCTTTTAAGATAATATATAACATATCTAAAATAATTGATCACATAACCTACTCAAACATAAATTACTAAAACATAAATGACAAGTTTTTCATTATTAAAACATCTTAATTTACACAATTATTTTTAAAAAAAAAGCAAGCGAAAGATAGTTAATAACTAAAAAGAATTAAAGAATCAAATTTTACATGGGGATTGAAAACCTCTTAAAGACCTTTTATATGCCATACATTTTACTAATTATTATTAAATACAAATATGCAAACAAGAAGACCAATTAGTGAAGTTAAAGTTGCCATCGAGATGAAGGCTAAACACCATACAATTTTTTTTTGGACATTGAATAAATTTTCATTAATTTTAAGAAAACTATCCCAACAATATAATAATATCACAGAATTAATGATTTTAGCAGGATACAAGTAGCAAGAATGTATTCAGAGAGTTACAAGTTCCATTTGTTCTTTATTCCTAGCTATTGTGTTAAAATCTCAAACTTCCTAACTATTAACAATTATTCTCAACATAAAATTATGTATACACTCAAAAAGTAAAATAAAAATAGATAGAAATAGAAAATTAAAAATAATATACTCAGAAAAATAAATAATTTCTCATTTTTAGAAAAATAACATATGATTTTCTTCAGTAGGACATTTCATCGAACAATTCATAGCCAACATGAATTCATCTCTACCTAATAACAAAATCACTGTATTTTTTCATTTTTCACCAACAAAACATGTACAAACACATCATTCACCAACCACAGTTCAAAAAATACACAATATTCAAACTATCATTCATAAACCCATCCACAACAAAGTCGATGTTTATATAAGACTAACCTTGACTTAACTAAAGAGGATGGATGATGGACGAGAGCAAAAAATATATGTGGACGATGGACGATGGACTAGAGAATACCTTTATGAACCATGAAATGGGCAATAGAGACGTATTTTATCAATATGGCATATATGGGTACACTTCCTATGCATGTATGAACGTGGAGTTGACCTCAAATTACTACAAAGCTTATAATTACATGGCTACCTTTGAAGGATAATAAGTTGTGAATAATGAATCCTTCTCCAATATTTACAATCTAGGGAAGAGAAATGACTTAAATATTTTTAAAAGGAGCAAGGAGTTGGAGTATACAAAACTATGGGATCATTTGAGTTTTAAAAATGACATCAATTTTAATAATCACCACCTTTATAAAACTGGAGGATGGAAGAGATGCTCATACAATGCATTTCTTCCATATATACAAAAACTAAATAACTTGTGAAAACTTAAATCTCAAATGGGCAAACTTAAAAGATGTTGTAATCTAATTGTGCATCCATTAATAACTTGGAGGTATAAGTGAACTAATTAGCCAATATGGTAAGTGAAAGAGGTTAAGAAAAGCTTCTTAATAACACCAAGGTTAACCCTAGAGATTAAGTGTTAACCTTTACTCTTAAGAGTGGAAAAGCATTTGATGTTGAAGTTGCTAAAGAGGAGGAAGTCAAGAAGTCAAGAAAGCCTACGGAAGAGAGTGAGAATAAGATGGAAATAAGCAAACTAACATTGGTTCCCTTTTTAACTAGCATCTATTAAAAGCAGAACTCTTAAGCCACTATGAAGCCCTAAATTTCAACAATTCAATACGTTTAGAGGCTAAAGAAATTGAAGGACAAAGACAGATTTAAAAGTTCTTAGATATCTTTTGAGAATTTCCTCATGAATATATCCTTTGTCGAAGCATTAGCTTAAATATCATTATATACAAAGTTTATAGAGGATATCATCTCCAATAAAAACAAACTTGTGAAGTATGCTATAGTGCCTGTAACTAAAGATTGAAGTACAATCTTTTATAATAAATTACCTAAAAAGTTAAAAGATCTAAAGAGTTTTACTATTTCAGTCAATTTGGTTCTTCTAATGTTACTAGTTATTTATATGATTTAGGAACCAATGTAAATCCATTGCTTCAATTTATCTTTATAATTCTTTGGATAAGAGAAATAAAGTTTATAAATGTGCCACTCTAGCTAGTAGATTGGTCCATCAAGAACCCAATTAGAGTAGTGAAAGACATATTTGTTAGAGCAAAGAAATTCATCATTCCTATAAAAATAATGAACATATTGTACAACATTGGGTTACTATCATCTTAGGGAGACTAAGTTTGACTATTAAAGGGTAGATAATTTATGTAGCTGAAGGAAAGTTGACACTTAGGGTGCGTAAAGTGAATGTTGATTTCCCCATGAGTAAACCTCTTACCTTTAATAATAAACACTATAGGATGGATGTAATTAACCGTATTATATATGAAGTACCTAAATTTCTTTATGATGATCCTTTTAAAAAATTGTACAAGACTATAACTTAATGAGAAAGAGGAAGATGGTGAATTTGAGGAATGAGCTTTTATAATGGATGGAATGGGCAATAAACCTTGATATCTTTGTACTTTTGAGAACTTAGGAGGAGGAATGTCTACACCTTTACCTTCTACCAAAGAAGCTCTGAACCTAGAGTTGAAGAAATTACTTCCTCATTGGCGTTATGCAAACTTAGGAGACAACAACAATTGTCCTATTAACATCTTGTGTTCTCTCAATTATGTACATGAAGGTAATCAAGCTCATTCCAGTGGAGATCTTAGATGAGTGAAAAGCTTGATTAAGAAGTTTATGTAAAATACTTCTAAAGAAACATTTTTACAAGGTAACTAAATGATTCAAACTTTAATTTTCTTTTTTATTTTTAATGTCTTTATATTTAATTTTAGCTAATGCTTATCTTTTGTAGGAAAACTTTTATGGAACATCTTAGATTTTAACTCACCATCCTTAAATGGAATAAGGAGAGATTTATCTACCTTAATTGCCTCTTATGATTGAGTTTATTATCTTATTTATTTAATATTAAGGGAAATACCATGTTTGAGGATATATGGTGAGATTAAGACTTCTTTTTTCCTTATTTTTGTGTTATAAATAACATATTTTCTTTTTATTTTTATTTTTTACATATTTTAAGTTGATTTTTATATGTTAATTCATGCATATATATCATTTTTAATAAGCCATATGTCATAAGGGAGGAGAGATAGCAAAAAAGTTGGAAAAATCAAGTTGAAGAATGAATAAGGGGTGCATAAGAAAATCAACATCGATCTACATTATGGGATATGTGGTTGACCTATTTTATGAGTTGGTCAATATTGTAATAACTACAAGTGCACAACATAGTTGTAGCTAGTATCGACAAGTACGAGCCGATCTCGCAAAGACTATGAATACTAGTACTTACCCTTCCTCTATTATCAAGCCTAAGGACTGATTTTAGATTTTTAATTAAAGGAAATAAAACTAAGTAAGTGAAACAAAATAGGAAATGAAATTGAAACAAAGAATTCAGTAAGCACTAGGAAATTGTCGATATCAAGTAATTAGTACCTAGATTTCGAATCCCCCTAACCCTTAACCGATTGATCATTTTTCATGAAATTGTGTTGTTGATTAGTTGGACTATGGAGATTCCTAAGGTATACTAGAAGTTGACCTTGAGTCTACTAACAACTAATCCTAGGGTTTCTAGCCGAATTACTCAGGTAAAATTTTCTATGATTACATTACTGTTTTATGAATCCTTCTTTTAGGTTTGACCCTAATCTAAATGATTTATGTCATCCTATCTCTAGGGTTGCAATCAACTCTTTCCAATTATTGTGGATCTATTTAATCCTAGGATTTCTCCATCGCTACGTTGAAATCAAATTATGGTCTAATATTTTGGATTAATGGAACATAAATAAAAACATATAATTGGATCGCAATAATCAATCAATCAATTGCATTAACAAAATAATCAACAAATGTGAAAGTATCTAAATGGGGTTCTTCTAACCTAAATACTAATGAAACAATTAGTTACACAGTGTTGAATACGAAATCAAATACATATATATAGAAACTTGAATCGAAAACAGTGGAACCATAAGTCTAAATCTCCCTGATTATTCTCTACTGAATATTCTGACGATGTAGATGCCTGATCTTGTATTCTAGTAGATATGTCAATAAAATATTCACATCTCCCGCTCCTCTAGCTCAAAATCACCTCTGAATTCGTCTCTAGAACTTTTAGAATGATGTCTACTGCTTCCTTAGCCACCGAAAACATCTTTTTATATCAAAAACTAGGGGGTTTATGTGACTTACACAGTCTAGTACATAATCATGTATTAGACTATGTCTGTCCAAAAACTCTAAAAATAGTGATTCTACACAACCTGAAAGAAGTGCACTGCCTAATGCATAATCATGCATCACTTTTGTGCTTCGATTCTTCATTTTATACTGTGTTTTTATCCAAATTCTTCTCCTTTAAGTTTATAAAGGCAATCATAACCTATAAACACAAATGAAGCACATTAAGTACCAAATATACAATAAAAGTATATAATATCAATCAAAAATACATCAAATATGAGGTAAAATTTTGATCAATTATGCACCTATCAATATACTTTGGTTTACATACATAGTAATGAAAAGTTAGGATACAGAAGCAAACTAGTGATAATATATGTAATGCGTTTAACATTGGTCACAAAATAAAGCAAAACATTGAGTAAACATAAGCAAATTGATGCTAGATTCAAAGTTGTGTCCTAATTACATCACGTCCTGGACTTAACTATATATAAACTTAACTTAGATTTCTCCTTGCCAAAACCCTAACCCTCTATTCTATTCCACCTCTCAACATCCTAACCTTAAATTTTTCACCCAATTCTTTTCTCTTAACATAAAATCTAACCATCTAAACACCAAGTCCTTCCTTATAAAACAAAACTCAACTCCTAAAACATTAAATCATCTACAAATCAATAAGCTTTTACATTTAGAAGAAAAATTAGGAATTTTTCACTATAGGAGTTTTGGAGATATTAGGAACATATCCAAGCTTCTATCATCCTCCAAGTAATATTCTTCGATTTCATGGTATTTATGCATCGAACTTAAGAATTTTAGCTTGAGTTGGGTAAAATTTTAGATTGAGCTTACTAAATATCATAGAATATTGAAAAGTATTGACTTATGGTTGTCAAAATTAACAATGATTATGGAATAGTATGATTAATATTATGGGATTGTGTTGTTTTTTAGGTATTCAGAAGTTTAAGATGTTGTGTGTACTTGCAGAGTGAATAAAGTGAATTATAGTGAAGTGTTGGATTGTTTGAATTTATGATAAAGTATGGCCCTAAGATCAAAAGTGATGGCTTAGAAAAAGAGGAGTCGCGCCTTCTGGTCTTCAACACCACCTCCTTTAATGGAAATTCCTTGGTGCAAATGAGGAATGGTATGATTTGCAATAATAATATGGTGACTAAAAATACTATAAGTGATAATATAGAGAGAACCTTTGAAATAATTTTCATAGTCTGAGGTCAAAATTTTTGTTAAATCTTTAAGGAGATTACTATCTAGAGTTTAGGAAGGAACTCTACACCAACATTGTTAATAAATCTAAGCCCAAACTAATCAAGCTAAATTCCTAACTTTGAGGCATTAGAATTTTAGTTTCGAACAAAGTTATCTAAGAGCATCTCAGTTTTCTATTAGAGGTTAAGATTTGAGTTTTTAAAATAGTAGACCATCAAGTTAAAATGAATGTAGTCAAAGTATTGATGAGGTTTAGGATGAGGGCTACTTTTTTCCACTGGAATGATGCACTTTTTATATAAGAACCTAGCCATATAACTCTGACCAGTGGCTTACATACCCAACCATAACGTATAGCCTCAATACAATGGATTGGACTAACTCTAGTAATTTTAGATTTATATCTACTAGATATCCTCTATAATGGTTTAGGCAATGCTCAAATAGTATAGAATATCATCCTTAATGATGGACTTTATCAGTAGTGTGGTTTGGCATAAGTCAAATGATAAGAATTTTATTTGATTAAAAAACTATTGAAAAAGCAAGGAGTGGACCTCTATAGTGTTAGGATTGTAACAATTAAATAGGCAAAATGCATTAATGATGATAAGATGAGGTTGTTCAGTTACACTTAAGAGAATAATAGGTTGATCGATTCAGGAAGATTAGATAGAAGATACGCAAACAACCCAAGGCAAGAAGAGGGGTGAGCAGACAATGATGAAGAGTTTAATGAGGAATGAGAAATCATAGAAGCAATTGCAAGGCCATAGAGGGTAATAATGTAGTAGCTGGCAACATCCTTTAATATTCTTTCAAAACAAATTGTTGTTTCATGTTAAGCTGGATATGATATGATCTTATCTTTAGTAACACTTATCACCTCCTTAGTTTCCATGGTAACCTACATTCATGCATGCATGTAGTTTAGCTTTTCTTTTATGTAAGGATGTTTAGTTAATGCAATTGTTATCTTTCTTTTGATTGTTTATTTTATTGAATTTAAAGATATAGAAAATTGGATGTATTTTCTTATTTTTGTGCCTCCAAAGATTTGGAGATTTTTTACAACTACATATAATACAGTAATTCATAATGGTGTTTCCCTTTCAAATAGTTACGTTTTCATATAATTTTTTGGATCCTTCTTACTTTACTATTTATGTACAATATTGGGGACAATATTTTTCAAAGTATGGGGAGTGATATTAATATATATCTAGTTACATTTTAATTTTTCAAAATTTTCAAACTTTTTTATGTTTTTAGCTTTCTTTTAAGTTTTGTGTTTGGGTTCTTATTAATTACTTTAGGTTAAAAACATAAGTATACTGATTGATTTATTCTATGCTTACAAAGATTTATCAATTTTAACCGCAAGTGCATGATATAGCTATAGCCAGCACAGGCACTTACGAGTCCATCTCACGAGGATTGTAAGTACTAATATTAACCTTTTCCTATTATCTAAATTTCGAATCAAATTGTGGATTTTATTAAAAATTAAACTAAACTAACTAAACTAAGATTGAAATAATAATAAACTTAGACAAAGGAAAATACTACGAAAAGTTGATATTAAGCAAATAGTACCTAGGTGATGAATCTCCCTAAGAATTCTTAAATATTAATCTTTATCATGCAATTAAATTATTGACTATTGAACCGCAGAAATTCCTAGCTCATGTTAATATCTTTCTTAAGACTATTAACAACTAGCCCTTCAATGGATTAACTGAAATCTCTTTCAAGTTAAAACCCCTAAGATTGCATTATTAATTTGTGAATTTCACTATTAGGTTTAATCCTAATCTAAAAGATATATATTGACCTATCTTTATGTTTACATGCAACTCCTTAGAGTTATGGTAGATCTATTTACAGAAAAGGGTTTCTCAATCTCAATCATATGAAATCAAATAATGAACTAAAATTTTGGATATATTAGATCAAGAGTGTAACACATAATTGAATCACAATAAATCAATCAATAAAATTGCATTGAATAAAATATTAAATCTTATTGCCATCCCAACTTAGGTTCGTCATACCTAGGCACTAATAAAATTAGTTCATAATCATATAAAACAAAACCAATGAAAAATATTCAAAAAAACAAATAGAAATCAAAGAAATCATATTCTAAATCAACCTTTTTGCCACTAATGAATCTTCTTGCAATTTAGATTTAATGATGTTATCTATCAAATCTTACGACATAATCTTCATATTTTCCTCATCTTTTGATTAGAACTGCCTCTTCTCTGTGTTTATTACGACCCAAAAATGCTCTAAAGTTCGCCTGCTCCTATTTTGCCCTGATAATGTCCTTTTATAGAAAAATGAGGATTTTTAGGATATACACAACATTTACATAGTCGTGTCGGAGACCGTGTATCTCCAAAAACACCTGAATTCATGATTTTACATGACACATAGACTAACATAGGCAAAAGCTCACAAAAGGATCTTATGTGTATAAATAATATGCAAATTTTATTCAAATTAATTATCTCAATGATTACCAAAAAAAATGACTCCGAAAAGTGAGTTTATTCTAACTTTAATCCTTTTGTATACCAATTCAATTCAATAGTCAATAATGATCTAAAGTATTTGGATAGATTTTAACTAATTCGGGATATCAATTAATAAGATGTAATAAAAATATTATAATAAACTCAATAAGTCCCTCCCAATGTATATAATAAAAACATAGATGAATAAAGTAACAAAAAGTAAGAAACAGTCAAAAATGGTATTGCCCTAAATAATAAGAATTACAGGGTTCTAATTTTGAGGAAGGTTCTGATATTAGATACAATCGTCCTTGCAAAATATAAACAAAAAGGGATAAAAAGATAAAAGAAAATAACAATAAAGAAAATAAATAAGAAACATGGAAATAAAAAAAACATAAAATAAAAAACACTGCATTAACATATAAACAAAATAAAACAACAAAGGTAAAAAAGAAAAATACACAAATAATGAGAAAAAAAGATTAGATAAAACCAAACTTAAGCAATCCTCAATCTTGCTATGATTCTAGCATGTCTATCAATAGAGGGTCCTTGGGGTCGTACAACCGCAAACTATGGAGGAGTTGAAGATGATGTACCCAGTCTAGATAGTGGAGGTTGAAATGTCATCTCTGGATGGCTTGTCATTTGCATCAATAAGTCTCCCATCCATCTATTATAAGCCTCGATATACCCTATCCGCTCCACGATCTTTGCCTTCTATACTCGGATAGTATGTTGAGTACCCAGGTTTTGCTCCATGTGTTTCTCCAGTTGAGCTATCTTTAGTTAGTCTGGCTATGGTATCTATCCTCCTCATATGCGACCCCTCCCTTCTGGGATGGAGGTGAGGGTGGCTGCGGTTGCTACTCAGCTATATACGGCTCCCTGTCTCCTCCTGATGTAGTTGACTTATCGGCAATCCCAATTAGGCAGTAGACTAGATGTCACTCGTAGGTCTCCACCGTCTAAGTACCATATGCATATGGTTCATCACATCGAGCTTTAGCGCTACCATGATACCCATAAGTCACACCAATGGTAGTCTATTGAAGACTCCCATTTGTCGTGCAAGCCTCATCATATAAGGTCCGACAAAGATCATCCTGACCTTCTTTTCCTCACTATGACATCAGATGAATTGGGCTAATGCATGCCCCATATGTATTGACATCTGCTCACTCATACTCTACAGGTAGAACATGTCTAGATTTTTTCGGCATCTCCATAATTGTCACCTAACTGTTCAACGTATGACTTAGAATACCATATATATATCTTAGTGCAGGATGTTGTAGTATCGACGCCTTTAATTTACTACGTTCGTAGTCTTCCTTCATGTTAATCGTACACCAAAAGTTTTGAGGAGACAATCCATTTGGAAAGTCTATCCACGGTGCGATGTATTCTGATATCCCAATAAACTCCTACTCTTAAAGACCCATCATGATGGAGAATTCCAAATAGCTCATCCGGACCATCTCTCCCATTATCTGGAGCTGGATCATGCTTGGTCAATCCCTATTGTAGCTGTCTCTCTCCACGAAGAACGTGGAGAGCACCTCAAGCATCAGGTCCCAATATGAAGGCTCCATGATCTCGAAGAATCGGGACCACATTCCAATGTTAACAAAGTCCTAAACTTGTTGAACTAAACCAGTCCGCTTTAGTGCCTCCTAGTTAATGCATCTATGAGTCCCAAAATTTTTTCTTTGAGCCGTTGGTATTATTCCTCTTGGGCTCCAACATTAAATAACAACATGTGTGCCTGCTTTGGGGGCTAGGCTATGTTGACAGGCTCGTGTTGTAGGCAAGCTTCAGTCATATCTCTAAAAGACCCTTTTCCTTGTTGTCTTTTTCTTGAGATCTTTTCTTGTCTCAGTCCCATCATTTTGCCTACATTTCATATTTCTAGATTGCCTAAGTTGTTTTAATTGATATTTTGACTCCCATAAGTTTTACTTGAGCCCAATTATCCATAAGCTAAAACGCAAACGAGGGGAAAGCATGATCATGATTTTGTACCCTTGCTGAGTCGAAATGACTAACAAAGTGTAGCGGGGAAAAAAGTGCATATTCCTTTTCTGATCTATTGTACCACGAATTGAGTAAATGGAAAAGGTGCATTAACCTCTCGCAACCAAATGAAATTAATGTGTAGATCAAGTAGGAGCATATGAGTACTGTTAGCGTCCAGTTTTGTGCTCCTCCACCGTAATAGCATCCGGAGAATGCAACCATCCTGGATTCAAAACTTATGACTCGACGGTTCAATTGCTGAAATGAACTTTTTCTGAAGGAATATGGGTAGTTTGTTGGATAGTTACGAGAATTGATATGAAATTTAATTAAATATAAATAACAGACACGAAGTGATATTGTAGAATACTTATTTTATGAACTAACTGGTATCGCCACTTCTAAATGTGAATTGTAAATTTGCAAGCATAAATTAATACTTACTCCTAGCGCTTCTATATGTGTTATGTTAATCTTGTGCATCCTGTATGTTTTTCTATATCAGTCCTGCCACGTACAATGACTTGAATTTCTCTATTTCACTTTTAATATAGATATATAGATATAAAGCTTCCATTTGCTACAGATAGCTTCTTTTGGAATGAGTACACAATCCTGAAAAAAGAATGTCTGGTCCCTTACCCCCACACCTGTATAGCTATAAACTTTTCTCAAGTATAAATGTACATGAGAAATCAAAAGAAATTTCCACCCCTGGACCTTCTACCTTCATGACAAGGTGCCTTTTGCTGGCACGGGCTTCACAAAAGAGAAGTCATCTTCATTACTTGTTTCTTCCTCATGACGTGTTTCTATTATTTCAGTTGCTTGATCATCATTGTCCACACTTTTAATTAAGTTCTCGGTTGCTGAAGAAAGTGATAATGGTTCAGCTTCCATATCAGACATTTCTTGATCTTCATAGCCGAATGACCGAGTTGAGTGCCCTGTAGTTTTGAAACGTTGCAGTTTATGTCTTGAAGAGTGCACTGTTGAAGCATTCGGGCTAACACTTCCACCCAAGGTTACATTTGAGGACTTTCCTCCTTTCCCCTGTCTCTTTTTTGCAGCCATGTGCCACTTCTTAAGAGCCCTTGACGTTTGCTCATCGAAGATTGATTTCTTCATAGACGAACCCATCTGGTGTACGATCACAACTCAGTAATGTTATAGAGTACAAGCTGGAGAACAATGATAGTTAAGCAGTATCAATCCTTTTTTAACCATGATCTCAATTTTTCATTTTCAGAAATGTGGAACATTTATGTTTTTGCATGATACTGAAGCTAGTGTCGTCATGCCTAGAAATAGCAAGAACGTTTTATGTTTCCTTTTTCCTCTTATTTGACAACAAGGTGGTAACCTTCAGGTTCCTTATAGCACTTGTTCGGGCAGGTTCTTTAATAAGGACGAATTTTCAATTTTTACTGACTTCTGAAAATGCTTGAATAGAAAACCGCTGTATGCAAAAGATGACAGGTACCTGGGTTACAAGTGCATATAGTGGAAGAGTTATGTAACTGCACAGAAGCAGAACACCAACCCTGCAAAACCCAAAGAGTTTACCCATTTAACGCTTTGCAATTTACTATCAAATGTTTGATATCCTATGAAACTGCCAGATTGGGTGATGAATACCTTATATTATGCCATTAGGTGATGAATTCTTACATATCAAGTTTATATTGGACATCAGAAGTGATATCTTGACAGAAAAGTTTTATGGGCAGTGAAAAGAATATGAAAACTTACCCTAAAGCAACTTTTACTATTGCAAGCTTGAAGTTAGCATGGAAGCAAGATTTCAACCCAAATGAATACTGCAAAAAGAAAAGGAAAAAAACTGTGTCGTGCATATGCTATGGTGTAGAAATGAGTAGTTGTGAAGTTTTCTAACTGAAACAGATAGTGTGAGAACAATCCGTTACCCATATCCACAAGAAATAGGTTATCTGGAATGCATTCTGCAAGCAAAAAAAGGAGAAATTTAGTGTTTGCTGGCATAAATAAGAGATGAAGTCTTACGGTAAATACTCCAAAGAAGGATTGTATATATGTACGATTGACTTGTTAGAATTAATTATCTGTTACCAAAATTTAAAGAAAAACATAACACTAGCATCAAAGCAGAGACAGGAAGAAACTTCAGATCACAAAACGATTATTCACTTTGATAACAGCTCATATACATGAAGATTGTCACAAGCAGCAGTATATACGTCATTTCCCTTCATGCCTTTCAAGTACCCCAAAACACAGCAACAGCAAACTAACCAAGATCTGGAAATCTTAATCTAGTCATTGCCTTGTGCCATCATTTTGGAAATGAGTTTTACAATACCTGAAATAAAGCAAAGTGGATAAGATAAAGAACTAGTTGAGGTCGACCGAACCAGAAGTATTTGTCTGAGCCCTGCACAAGAGGCATCCCCTGCACAACTGCATGTCTTTCTGTGATTTCAAGGGCCATCTTAGTCAAAATCGCCTGAAGCTTTGTACCAACGGCTAAAATTATCTGCAAACAGTTGAATGTCAGGAGATTGTTTTATCTAGTTAATATGGAAAAAGGATGTTAAGAACAGATCTTACAATGACAGGGATAGTTGAAGCCCAAAATAATGCTTGCCATCCTAGGAAAGATACAAAAAATTAATAGAATTTACTATCTTCTATTCATCTTCTTAAGTGTATAGAGTTCTACCTATCAGAAATAAAGAAAAAGAAACAGAAAGAAGGAGCTTCCCTTACCTTTAACATTGAGAAGCAAAAAGATAACAAATGATGCCCATAAAACAGGACTGCAACAATATAACACAGTAAGGACAAATATCTGAAGTAATCAAATGTATGAAAACTTTTGCAAAGAGAAAAGTATGAAATGAGTAGGAGCTATCAACTGAAAACCAACTGTTACCTGACCCCGACAACTACCTTGAAATCATCCTCTAATGACCTCTTGATGTACTTTTGGAAGTTAAATTTACTTCCAGGAGCTAGGTGGACCTACAAAACAACAAAAATAGGATTTCAAAAAGGGACTGACATGTTCAACATTAAGAGACTACTATTTACAATTTTGAAGACCCACGTTGATGAACCCATTGCGCAATGTTAAATAATCAGCCTTGGCAACAGACCTGAAAAATTGTCGAAAAAAGCATCCCTGCAATAGAAACATGCAGTTATATTCTTCGAAGGAAGTCATTCTGCAATTTTTATTGTTAATGTTTCTCTTTATTCATCAAGGCTTCTTCATATATCAGATAAAGCCACTAAATATTTGGTCAATTGCACTTCCTATATTAAGCAAATCAAATGTACGAAGAAAGAAAAAACAATTTAGGGAAGTTCTTACGATATAGAAGAAGAACGGAATTCTAGTCCAGAAACTAGTGTGTGCTCTCACAAAAGATGTCTCATGAGTAAGCCTGAATCTTGAAGGATCTGTACATCCAACAATTCAAAGAATTTATAAGGTCTGCTAAGAAATAAACTTGCGAAGTTCTGTGAGTGAGAGACTCAATTTCATTGTCACAAACTACAATATTATAAGCATGAGAAAATATACCATTTGAGAATTCATAATCATGGGATGAAGTCTCCTTCTCCCACTCCTTCCAGCCACGAATCTGCACAAAATAACTTTGATCAATAGCTAAGCATCATCATCTATGAAACTTTTCACAAATTAACAAGATTTCAGGATTAGTGCATTGTTTTGTGAAAAAATTTATGGAGAAAAAATCATAGTTTTTTTTTTTTCCCCCTTTCCAGCAATGAATTACAGTTGTCCTGTCTACTATGCATGTATAGGCGGCACAACAGATGAGCAGTTTAGACAAAAAGAATATTCCAACCTTTAGCCTCCCAAGCATCATAGTAGTTAAGCTGTATATCACGTGAAAGACTGCTAAGAAGAATATGAGGATGTGTAACTGATGCAACCCTTCAACGGTTATAATTGGTTCATAGCCCTGTGATACAAGAAACAGTATTTCTAAGTAACATAGAATTGCATATTGGTAAAAGCTCTCACCGAATTCAAGATTCTACTCAATCCTCTGTCTAAGCACATTAGTCAAATATTGCATGAGTAGATTCCATTAGGACATAAATCAGTGACTAATGATGAAAATAGATACAGTTTAGGTCAAATATTAAAGCTACGTCTCTTGGGTATCAAAATAAGAAGTTGAGAATTATGAGCATGAAAAACAGTAACAACTGTTCTTTTACTTACTGTGGCTTCGAAAGAAAGATACGGGCCAAATTTCGTATGCTTAAAATTAATAATTACAAGAATACTTTAAAAATAGCCATGAAGTAGACCTTGCCAACAAAAGACATAGGGTAAGTATCTTAGGTCCAAATGCACTCTCATCCCATTCCAGTGTAAAAAATATGTACTGTAAATTAGTTTGCGTGGCACTGATGTATCTATGCATCTATATATACAAACACATATTTATCCGCTTAGAAATATGAAATTTTGTTTTTTGCTGATATATTCCTTGTCATCAACACATGGCAACTTTCAATAGTACAATAGGATGCTCATCTTATTAAAAATTCAGTGCTTGTCGCACCAATCAGTGAAGTACTTACTGTTCTGCAACGAACAACGGACTCAGCACCAGCTAGAAATCTATGTTCATACATCAATAATCTCCGACGGTGTTCCTCTTGAGTAGAAGAGGTTCTAGTACTCCGACATGGCAACATTTTGTCTGCAACCTTAATTGGAATACAGATTTTGGCAATGTAGGTCTGCCCAAAAGTCAGGAGCAGCGAAATGAAACCTAGAATCATTAGCTCTGCAGAAACAAAATTGACTTCAGATATTGCTAATTATTCATCTTTATTCCAACCCCGACACTGGAAAAGCAACTAAGAATACAAGTGATGAAGTCAACAAACTCCCGACACCCACCATCGTGCTTATCGTGATTATCCAGGAAGAATGCTACTTACCAGCTTTAACCTTTTCCAACGCTTCAAGTAGAGCTTTCTTATGCCTTTCATGGAACCACTGAGAAATTTAGAAGACACTAGTTAAGAATAAAAAAAGAGGAAAACCCACAAGCATAATAGAAAATTGACTGAACGCCATATGATTCTCCAATCAGATTGTTGCGGAGATTGTCGAAGATGAGGGAGCATGAGCACAAAATGCAAAAGGTCTGGAATAGTAGTTAGATTATATGCGGTGTTGAGAATAAGACCGGAGAAGATCATATGTACCCGAGTGAAGGGGATGACTCACAAATTGTATTAAAGCGTTAAGAACGAATGATGTCTTTTTCTCTCTCTACGTATCTTTCTTTGTAACTCTCCCTCCCTTTATTTTCTATAACTAATTTCTGTCATTCGGAGACTCCGTGTGAACTGTGGTTGAGTGACGAATTAATTCTATCAATAATTTGGTATTAGAGTAGACGATTTGGGACAGACAATGGCAGAAGGAACTAGAGAAGCTGAGTTCCGAAGGTTGGAAGATACGCAGAGAGGACTCATGAAACCTTGCAAGGTCGGAGTGAGAAATTGTTCGCATAAGCACAGAGCCAGCATGAACAGCTGCTTCTAGAAATGCAGGATAAAAGTGAGAGGTTACTATCAGAGGTGCAAAATAGAACAGAGAAATTGGAAAAAGAAATGTGGGAGTTACGAATGACGCTCAAGCCAGAATTGTCGAAACAGGGGGAAGGAAGTAGTATAACTGATCATACACCTAAACACAACCATACGCAAAACAATAAGGAAGGGCACGTTATGACAATGAGGTTGAGCATAAATGAGTTTCCTTCGTTTGATGGGGACAACGTTAAGCTACGGTTGTATCGGTTGTGAACAGTTCTTTCAGTTAGATCAGACTCCAGAGCAAATGATGATCAATGTAGCCATTCTGCACATGGATGAACGTACACAAGAATGGTATTGGTTGTTCGTTAGAAAACGTAATAAAACAGAGGTGGTGAAGTAGAGAGAATTCACGAGGGCTCTTAAACAGAGGTTCGATGCATAAATTTGTGATGATCCTGTGGGGGATTTTAAGGAGTTGAAGCAAAACGGGACAGAATATTGTGTGCAATTTGATGATCACTCTAATAGGCTCTCTCTTAAGGGAATACCTAGTTGGTTTCTTTGTCAAGGGCCTTAAGTCGGAGATTGGTGTAGCAGTAAAGTTACACGAACCTTAGTCCCTGCATCAAGCAGATAAGTTAGCTCGGAACAGGAATCAATACTGACGTCGACAACAAACTCTATGATGAACATAACCCAATTCGCTAGGAACGTGAACGATGGAAATAATTTTAGTTCAACCTTAAAAGCACCCCACTCAACAACATTTAATCGCAGTCAGAGCACAGAAGGTATATTACCCACATCACCTTCAACACTACGATCACCATCAGTGCGATCTTACAAAGCTTCAAGGCCCATCAGCAGTAGAGACTTTGATGAAAAAAGGGCGAAAGAACTCTGTTTTTGCTGCGACGAGAAATATACGTTCCGCCACAATTGTAAGAAGAGACAACTACAATTTTACATAGTTTATGAAAAAAATGACAGTGGGAAGGTGTCAACCGACCAAGAGGAGGAGGATTTGGAGGAAGGCTGTGTAGACGAAGACTGTCCCATGGTCTCCATGCAGGCGATCTAGGGTTCTCCGGCGAGACAGAATTTAAACAAATGCAATTAGTGGGAATGTATTAACAGTGGCAGATTCATATACTCATTAATAATGACAGGACACACAATTTTGTGGACATTGCAGTGGCGAGGAAAGGGAAATGTGACCTCATTGAAATTGATCCTGTTTTAATCACAGTGGGTGGGGGTTTACAATTGCAATGTCGACAGTGTTGTAGAAACTTTGCATGGTCCATGCAAGGGTTGCAATTTAGTATGGACACTCTGGTATTATCGTTAGGAGGCTGTGACGTCATTTTACGAGTTCAATGGTCAGTGGGATTAAACGATGTCTTATGCAACTTCAGAACATAGACAATAACGTTTAGTTGGGAGGAGAAGGTGGTGACCTTGCCTAGAGATCCAGAGGGCAAATCAAGGATCGTTTAAAGAGGGCTCTAGAAAACTCTACAGGGTTCATCAAGTGGGCAATTGCTTATAATACAGCTTTCCACTCCAATCAAATATCAACTCCAGCAAATGCAAATGACGGAAGAACAAGGAAGTGTGTTTGATGAGATTAATGCAGTATTGTCCAATTATGCAGAGGTGTTCTAGGAATCATCTCATCTTCCTCCGAATCTCAAGTACAACCACTAGATTGTGTTGATGGACAGAGTTTATACAATCAACGTGATGTCGTAATGTTATTTAGGAGCCCAAAAGGATATAATAGAACAAAAGGTCAAACAACTCATGAAGCAAGGGATCATCCGCCATAGCTACGGTCCATATGTGTCACTAGTAGTTCTTGTCAAGAAGAAGGACAGCTCGTGGAGGATGTGTGTGGATTATGGAGAGCTAAACATGTATATGATGAAAGACAAATTCTCGATACCCCTTATTGAAGAATTGCTAGATGAACTGCACGGAGCCAGTTGATTTTCTAAGTTAGATCTGCGTTCAAGTTACCACCAAATTCGAATGCAACCCGAAGATATCCCAAAGATGTCAAAACGCATGAGGGACATTGCGAGTTCTTGGTGATGCCCTTCGGGCTGACAAATGCGCACTCCACGTTTCAACGATTAATGAACAAAACATTTAAACCATTTATGCGTCGTTTCATCCTAGTTTTCTTTAATGATATACTAATATACAGTTCATTGTTAACATTACATATAGAACATATTTCTGTAGC
Organism: Erythroxylum pedicellare; assembly: GCA_027563575.1. Lineage (NCBI taxonomy): Eukaryota > Viridiplantae > Streptophyta > Magnoliopsida > Malpighiales > Erythroxylaceae > Erythroxylum > Erythroxylum pedicellare. The sequence goes on along the minus strand of JAOQMP010000208.1, from coordinate 22,691,057 downwards.
CCTTCAGACATTACTGGACAATCAATTATTTTTGCAAAGACACAAATGTGTTTTCAGAGCTCGACGAGTGGATTACTTAGGTTATACCATCTCTGAAGAAGGTGTGGTAACAGATTTGCGGATGGTAAAAACAATAGAGGAATGGCCTGTACCGAAGTGTATTAAGAAGTTTTGGGGATTTTTGGAAACTATAGTATATTATAGGAGGTTCATTAAAGGATATGGGGCGATGGCAAAACCACTAACAAAACTGCTTACGAAGGAAAAAGTATCCAGTTAGAGCTGGCAATAGGAGGAACAAATGGCTTTTGAGAGCTTGAAGCAAGCCATTATGTCTACTCCGGTGTTGGCATTACCGGATTTCTCTAAACCATTTGTAATCGAAGTCGATGCATGTAAGAAAGGAATCGGTGCGGTACTGCAATAGGAAGGTCATCCCATTGCCTTCTTAAGTAAGTCATTAGCAATGAGACATCATAGGTTATCCACGTATGAGAAGGAGTTTCTGGTAGTAATTAAGGCTATCAAACAGTGGCATCACTACCTGACTCCCAGACCTTTTATCGTCAGAATTGATCATCGAAGTTTAAAATAATTATTAGAACAACGGCTGTTAACTCCATTTCAACAGTCGTGGCTACCAAAGCTTTTGGGATATAATTTTGAAATATAGTACCAAAGTGGTAAAGAGAATGTCGCAGCAAACTCCCTCTCAAGAATCACGAGTGCAGAAATGTTAATGATATCAGTAACACAGATGCAGGGTGAACTATTAGAAGATATAAAAAAGAGTTGGCAGGAGGATGGAGTAATTCGAGACTTAATCAAGACGTTGGAATCTGGTAATGCTAAATCATGTGCATACGAATGGAACGAGGGGTTATTAAGATGGAAGGGATGTTTAGTTGTGGGAACCAACTCGAGACTCCGTCAATAGATCATAAGCATTAGTCATGATGATGCCATGGGAGGCCATGCAAGTTCGGTTACCACTACAAAGAAGCTACAGAAAATGTTCTTCTAGAAGAGCATGGCTCGTGACGTGAAGATTTATGTTCAGAACTGTATAAGTTGTCAGAGAAATAAATACGATAACTCTACTTATCCCAGTTTACTACAACCTCTCAAGATACCAAATGGAAGCTGGAACGAGGTGAGTATTGATTTCGTGGAGGGTTTACCTATTTCGAAAGGGTAGTCTATTATATTGATGGTGGTAAATAGGTTCACAATATACTCACCTCATTCCCATCAAGCACCATTATTCCGCTTGTGATGTAGCCGATGTATTCCTTAATAATGTGTTTAAGTTACATAGAATGCCAGAGTCCATCATTAGTGACAGAGATCCGATTTTCTTGGGCAAATTTTGACAGGAGCTTCTTTGGTTGTAGGGGGTTAAGCTGAAATATTCGACTGAATACCATCCACAAACAGATGGACAGACGGAGGAAGTAAACAAGGTTCTCGAGACCTATTTGCACTGTTTCTGTGAGAAACACCTCAGAAATGGGGAGAATGGTTGACATTGGCAGAATGATGGTACAATAACACTTACCGAGCTACCATTAATACCACTCCATTGAAGTTTTTTATGGTTATCCGCCACCAGTATATACTCCTTACATTGTAGGATATTCGAAGGTTTTAAAAGTTGATAGAGTTTTACAGAACAGGGAAGGTGTTAATGTTACAAGATTTCATTTACAGAGAGCCCAAAATCGCATGAAGCAGTACACGGATTCTAAATGTTCAGAGAGAGAATTCAAGGTTGGAGATATGGTGTTGATAAAACTACAACCATACAAGCAGTTTTCTTTCCAAAGGAGGAGCAATCAGAAGCTATCCCCACTATACTACGTGTCATACAGGGTGATTCAACGTATTGGAGAGGTGGCTTATAAGTTAAACTTCCAACCAATGCAGCAATACATCCAGTGTTTCATGTATCGCAGCTTAAAAAGGTGCATGAAGGCTAAGACCATACTTCTTCATCGCTACCAGAATTCCTTACGCCTGTAGAACGAGTTTCAGTAGCAATATTGGACAATGGATTACCAAGAGGAACAATCAAGCAATCACACAATGGTTAATTCAATGGTCAGACGGGGAAAACACTAGCGCTACATGGGAGTATGTTTTCGACCTCCAGAAGCGATTTCCTGAAATCAATCTGATAGACAAAGACATTAAGGGGAAGGGGATTGTTGCAAAGATTGTCAAAGATGAGGGAGCATAAGCACAAAACACAGAAGGTCTGAAATAGTAGTTAGATTATACGTAGCGTTTAGAATAAGACCGGAGAACATCATATGTACCCGAGTGTAGGGGATAACTCGCGAATTGTATTAAAGCTTGTCTCCGACACAATGTACGACATATTTGTTATGAACAAATGATGTCTTTTTCTCTCTCTACGTATCTTTCTCCGTAACTCTCCCTCCCTCTCTTTTCTGTAACTAATTTCTGTTATTCGGATACTTTGTGTGAGCTGCGGTTAAGTAACGAATTAATTCTATCAACACAGATTTAGAAGAATAAGAGGCAAATCAAGATAAATGAATAAGAACTTGTGACAAGCGTAGTAACTTTTTTTCTCTGGTAAATGATTGTAGCTTTGTGGTGGCAGAGATATAGACAGAGCATTGAGGGGGATGGTCTATCCCAGAAACGAAAGAGTACTGAGAATGAATTAAAACTGACGAGGACTAGAATTGAAGTATGGAAAACAGAGGAAAGCATAGCATAGCATAGCAGTAGACTTTACAGAAACAAATATTAAGGAGATAAAGAAAGGAGTATACCTCTGCAAGCTTGTGAAGAATGAACTCCAAGAGAAGAGACAAGATTATAAAAACAGCACAAACACTCGCTACTGCCCATGTTGGTGTCTGATCCAGCTTCCTCGGAGACTCACTGCTGCTGCTTTCGCTTGCTCCCATAACCACCATAGCTCCTCCAAACACAACCACCACCACCATCACCATCCATGGTAAGCGCAATACTAACTTCATATCTGGGTTTGTCCTTTATAAGTGTCTAAGCTTATATTCAGCTACAAAAATACGCAGACGCGTAGATCAACGAGTCTAAACTCAAAATCTGTTGTAATGTAATACGCCAAAAAGGAAAAAAGAAGGCTGTGTGAAATGGCGTAAGAAAGTAAAGAAGAAAGCGCGCATTTAGTGCGGAGTTAATTAAGGAATTAATTAGAGGAAGAGGAGCTACGTCCAAAAAGGACTAAACAACAAGAATCATTATGAAGATCTTTGAGACAGAGAAACGGTTGTCTGCAAATGGCAGGTCAACTTGTATGCAATTCTTACATATTTATTATCAATTTTTTTTTGTAATAAAGATATTATTATTATTATTATAACACAGTAGTTGCTTTGTTGAAATAATTGACAGTGGAAGAAGACAAAGTCTTATAATAGATAAAATTTTAAAAAAATGAGAAAAAAAGGGACGTTTGTTTTAATATAATTTTACTAGTTTTAATGACGTAAAAAGTAAAACTAGTTGCCTCTATATTTTTTAGGGTGGCAACTCCTTGACCATAATTGGAACAGATAGGGATGGACGGCCCCTGTTCCTTACCTTTCCAACACACCCACTACTTATTTCATGTCAGAAACTCCTTTTTGTTCTCGCTGTTTCAACATGGCACGATGATTTCACTTTCTCTTTTCTTGAAATAAAATCTTAGGAAAAGTAGATCAGACCAGAACCATTGAAATAGGACAAATACAAAACTTAATTAAATAAGGGAAGGGGCAAATATTTGAATGGTAGGCGAACAAAGACATTATTATTAAAAACAAACCTTACGAGCATATTCTTTTGAACTTCTAATTTGTCTTTATATTTTTGATGGGTACATGTAAAATATCATAATTCAAATGTTTTGTTTTTATCAATTACTTTTGTTTAATATTACTTGTCTATGATTAGACACTCTTATTTCTTCCTATCTGGCCGCTTGTAGAAGAATACGTTACAACATAAAGCATCTCGTCAATCAATAATCTTCTAAATATTTTAAATTTTATATATTACTAACGGACCAAGTTGATGAGGAGAACGAACGCTTCACATTAGAAGAAGAGGCGAAACAAGAAAGGTGGTAGGGTATTAAGAAGAATTGAGAATGGAAGTTTTAATTTAAACAGGAGAATAGGCTTGGGCGTTGTAACGACAGATAGGGTGGTTTTGGTCTACTAGAGACATATAGGCCATCAAGGAAGGAGTCCAATGGGCCAAATTCCACCAAAGGTATTATAAAACGGGGTTCTTCTCCGATATTCCAGAAGAGAAGATAAGAGAAGACAAGCTCTAAATCTTCTTAGGACCCACCACATCAGAGACAAAATAACTATTTTTTACACATACCAGTAGTTAGATTATTTTAAAATCCACCTTTGAGACAGAGAAGGATCCTCTAAGCATCACATCAGAGATCATCCAAAACCCAAGTGATGCAGGAAACATAGCACACTGTGGCAAGCAATTGGCAGGTAAGGTTTGTGGAGAATGACAAAGAATTCTCTAATACTGTATATTAAATATACAGAGATGAAGTCATTTTAAAGCTACGACAGGTAAATGTCTAATTTATCAAGATATCAGTATTGATGTGACCTAATTTCAAAATCTAAACCTCTAAGTGGGAAGCACAATTTTGTCCTTCACTGTTTCCTTAACTGAACTTCCATTTCTAAATCAAAATTTTTATCAAATTACTCCCAAATTTTGTAAAATAATATTTAAACTTTATTTTCTTCACCAATCAAAGAGTGATGAAGATTTTTTAATATGTGACAAATTTTACTATTTATTGTTAGTTAAATTACGTTGATGTCCTCTTGAAAAGTTTAAATAATTCCTTTAATTTTGACAAATGGTATAAATTTATCCCTAAACTAATATTTTTAGTTTATTCATTTATAATTTTATTTAATTAACTAATATAATTTATTGTATGGATTAACTAATTTTATTTTTATAAGAGTAAGTAATATTTTTTATACCAATTATTTAATAAAATGGCAATTATGACATATTATTGTAACTAAAAAATTATTATTTTCCATAATTTTGTCTTACAGATAGATTAAATATAAGCAAAATCAATTATTTAAAATGTAATTTAACCAATAATTGCATATGAGAATAAAAGGTGGGAAACCTTTTTTTCATGTATAGATTGGCCTTACTTTATACATATATTAAAATTTTATCTATGAAAAATAACAAATTTAAATAAAATTTTCATATCAAAATTTACAAATACAAGTGCAATAATAATAATAATAATAATAAGTGTTACACTTCTAATATTAGTATTTTAAAAATATTAATCACAATAAATTTATAATTAATTGATAATTTACTAAATTTTGAGTTATTAATTTAATGTAATAATATTGATCAATATATACGGTGTATTCACTAATTAATTAATAATATTACATTGCATATTTCAATTGCATTAAATAGATAACAATTTGGGTGCATTTTTACATATTAAAATGAATCATTACATATGTATGTATCATACAAAAAATACATATGACTATTTGAGATCAAATAAAAGAACTTAATTTATAGTGTTTTAAATAATGCTAAAGAGATAAATAAATACTTTTTTATTAAATACTTTTTTATTAAATAATTCTGAATATTATATATTTTAATAATTGCACACAATAATATTAAAAAATATTTATTTATTATATTCATTGATTAATTTCATTATTTCATTAAAGAAATAATTATTTGATATATAATAATTGCATGTGTAAGCATCATAGGAAGAGTAGAAATAAAGAATTATAATTATTCAACTTTTTTTTCTTATAACTATTTATCTCTTTAAACCCTTTTTACCGAAAATACATTTATTAATTTATTATTTTTAGTTGATCATGATAAATGTGCACTTGAAGTCATGTGATATTTAAGTTAAGAGAGGTGAATCATTAATGCCAAAAAAGTTTGTTAGGTTCATCAATATCAAATTAAGCCCTACTTTTGCACAACAAACACTCATGTGTTGGTTGATTTTATTTTAGTTTTCCTGTTATAGTTTTTAGTTTTTGTTTTCAGTTTTTGTTTTCTATTTTTTTCAAATAAAAACAAAAATTTATTTGGCTGTTAATATTAATATAGTTATATTTTTTCACTAATAATAATTGTATATTAGATAAAACTTAAAGATAAATTATTTTTATTAAGTAAATTTATTTAATCTCTTATATAATATTTATTAACAAAATATTAATAAATTTATATTATTTTAATAAAATAAATATTACAAATTATAAATTTTTATTTATAAATTAATTTTTATTTGAAATTTATTTTAATTATTAAATCAAAATTTATATGAATATTTATATATTTTAAATTTAATTATAATTATTAATAATTATTAAAATTTAATTACATATAATTTAACTATAAAAATTAAATAAAATTAAATTATTCATAATTTTATTGATAACTAATTTTAAT
>JAOQMP010000208.1:22646910-22670464 GCA_027563575.1 Erythroxylum pedicellare | reverse complement strand
TACACAAATCTTCCCTAAACTTGCTCCTAAGATCAAGCTACAAATATACACAATATTCACTTGCCTATATAAAGATATACATGCCAACTAAGGAATATACACAAAAGATATGTTTACACCTAACAAACTCTAACACATTTGAACATGGGAAGCTAGCTTGAGTGATGATCATCGTCGACAAACTTTGTCATCATAACGTTTAGTTGTTAATGTGAAAAAGTAATGGGACAACGTAATGCAATCGACTTTCTCATTTTTCTTGCTTAATTGATATAACAGTCGATGCTTGGAGACTTGAGACCTTTTTTTGTAAAATGACTTGAGACCTTTTCCAAACCGACATTCATAATTTTAGCTAATTGTCAATAATCAGCCAACTCAAACACTTTTAAGTTTACAGGGAAAAAAAAACTATCAAGATGCTTAAGTCTCTGGACATATTATTTATTTTTAAAAAAATAAATCACTAAATGACGTTAAATGTACAAAAAATTTATTAAACACAAATTAGTATGAGACTTATAAGGATTATGTTTCATTCGAGTTCAAACCACATATTATAAGTTAAATTTTGTACTTCATAAATAAAATAAGGTAACATATAAATTTAATTCAAATATTTTTATGTCAAACAAATTCTTGGATACTGCCTTAAATTTTACTATTTTCATACACATTACTTAACATATTATTCAGATACTGTATTAATAATTCAATTAATTTGTAATTTTAATTAACTAAAGAATTGAAAATGTAAAGTTTAAATTATAATCTGATCATAGATGCTGCTACTATAATGAATCCATCAGCCTAGCATGCGGTAGCATGTACATGGAGGAAGAATTAATGAAGGAAAAAGGGAAGGTACGTACATGCTGCATACTGACTGGTTATTAATTTATTAATAAGGAAGCAGTAGATATATATACATGTGTGCATAAGGAGTGGAGGATGAAGCAGTTGGTGTATGCAACTTGGGGCAGAAGAATGGCAGGTGAAGAGAAACAAACAAAAAGTTTGACTTGCTAGTTAGTTACGGTGGCCATCCCAGGTTGACACTTCAGCAATTTATCAGTCCCCACTTCAAAATAATTCACGCACTCACTCCATCAACAATAAATATGCATCACTTTGGAGTTCAGAATGAACAGAGGAGGGAGAAAATGGATACAGCTTCCTTGGCAATAATTGTGTAAAATATGAATCCCAGCTGCCTTCTTCAATCCTTGTATTCCATCTTTAATTCCTTCCTTTCTTTTCACTGAACAAAGCACGACCAGTTTATCTTTCCAGTATACAGAGGAAATCGGCAAGAATATATATATGATGATTATGAGAATACTGTTAGCATATGCAGATGGTCTCTGTTTCTGTTAGCCCCATTAAAACAAGGTAAACAGCAGCTTTCGTGTCGTAGACATCCTCAACCGTGATCGTCTCCCAGGTTACAGGTACACACCTACTCACACCACTTTACAAAATCCGAGTTAGTATTCAATAAACTGGACTTAACTAACTTCTTCAAGATCTCAGGGCACTTTTAACACAGTCCACACTCACCGTTTACCGTACCGAACAATTGTTTTGCATACGAGTTAAATATGGTTACTTGGTGATGAAGTGCATTGTTTTTTTTTTTTTTTTTGATGCAAATGAAGTGCATTGTTAAGTGTGGGAAATTTTGCATCTTTAATTTGTCGGTGGCAATTATTGGATGGGAATAATGTTACGTAGGAAACTGTGGTCCATTCCAGGCCAATGGGACTTTTGGATCTTTTCGTGGTGGCATTGGTTCCAGTTCTGAAAGTTCTCTTGGTTACCGGGATCGGTACGTTCCTTGCAATAGATGGCGTAGATCTGCTGGGAACTCATGCCAGGCACCATCTTAATAACGTCAGTGTCTTTTAATCTGTAATCTCCATTAATTCGCACTTTTTTTTCCTTATCATTATGCTTATCTGTTAGTAAGAATGATTAAGCTTACATGCCAACGAAAAAGAAAACAGTGACATTTGTAGACTTCTGTGTAGTGTGGAATACAAAACAAAGCCACGAACATCTGATAACTTCTGTCTGGTGTACAATACACTTAACAAAAGTTTTTTTTTTTTAAAGAATCTTTTTTAAGCTTTTCCTTTTTTCTAAGCTAAATAGAACCTTAATTTTTTTAAACTTTTCCTTTTTTTTCTCAGGTCTTTTTTAAGTTTTGCTAATACTGTATTAAGTTATTGCAATTAATTTAAAACCATCCTTAATTATTATAAATTCCAAATTCTTCTTAATTTAAAATTTTATTGTTAATTATTATAAAATTTCCCACAAATTTGTGTTTATTAAATACGATTGTAAATATTCTTTTATAAACATAGGTACGTCCGTAAATGTTAGTCTAGTGTAGAGTGCAAAACAAAAGAAAATTGCTTTTAAAATAATTATGCATAATAAAATGCTGAGACTCTCAATTTAATACTAATATATTATTTGACATGCATCTCACCAATTTATGAGACTGATGAAGATGAGATGTTGTTTGCAAATATATGCTTTCTCCATGAGCAGCTCGTATTCTACGTCTTCAGTCCTGCACTGGTGGTTAGCCAACTTGGAGAAACTATTACTTACCACAACTTGGTTAAACTGTAAGTCACAAGCCTTGATCCACCAAAGTACACTATTATTATTAACAAAGATATGTACTGATTATAGTTGTTATACATGTAACCTGTGTATGTAGATGGTTCATGCCAGTCAACATACTCCTCACATTCATCATTGGCTCTGCACTTGCTTGGATTCTCATAAAAATAGCCAAAACTCCACCCCACCTCCAGGGCATTGTGATTGGCTGCTGTTCCGCTGGTAATTTGGGGAATTTGCTTCTCATTATAGTTCCAGCTGTTTGCGAGGAATCGAACAGTCCATTTGGAGATGCCACTGTCTGTGCTACTTATGGCAAGGCTTATGCTTCTCTTTCCATGGCGGTATGATGATAATGATATACATCATAATTTTACTGCCCATATATATGATTGATATTGCCTTTTCTATTCCCCTAAAGATAAAAAATGTTTAATCGTTTTATGAAACAGGTTGGAGCTATATACATATGGACCTATGTGTACATAATCATGAGGATATATGCAGACAAGAGCAGTGATCGTACGAATGATGGTGACAATAATTACACACAGGCACTGCTTGAAGATGCTCCTCCTGATATTACCTCACTTACCAAACCTGGGGAGAAGGTGATTATGTTTTAATTATTTGGTTTTTTTTACATATTACTTAAGGTATCGATATCTCCAGTTCATTTCTTTATTAACTTGACAGGCAACGTTCATTCAAAGAACCTTTCAGCGTGTCAAGGACTTTGCAGCAAATACCAACCTGAAGATGGTGTTTGCCCCATCTACGATTGCAGCGGTATGTAGCAATTATAAAGCAATCTGCAAAATTCGATGTATACTTACTAATTATATACATATAACCCATGTGTGTGCTTGTCGTTTGGCATCAGATATTTGGTTTTATTATTGGGACAGTCACTCCAATCCGAAAGGTTATGATTGGTGATAGTGCTCCTCTTCACGTTATTGACAGCTCTGCATCCATGCTAGGGTATTACGACTCCGATTAATTAATGTTGGACCCTACTAATTTGGAACTTCATTAAAGTTATTTATTAATTGGTCCATGTCAAATCTATGAACCACAGGGATGCCACCATTCCTTCCATGACATTGATAGTGGGAGCAAACCTTCTTCGTGGTAATTAATTAACTCACTTTAAAAACATACAGCTATTACTATATGTTTGATAAGGCATATTGTTGGTTGTACTTGCAGGTTTGAAAGGATCAGGAGCAGGATCAGGAGTAGGAGTAAGAGTAATAGTAGGGGTTGTGATAGTAAGATACGTCCTGATGCCACTGATGGGAATTGGAGTGGTGAAAGCAGCAAAGCACTTTGGGCTGGTTGGATCAGATTCATTATACCTCTTTATTCTTCTGCTTCAGTATGCACTTCCTCCTGCAATGAGCATAGGTGATAACTGTGTACCCTTTGAGTAGCAGATCATCTTATAGGACACAATAAATATGTGGATTTCGACCGCATTTTGCAGGAGTTATTGCTCAGCTGTTCGAAGCTGGTGAGAGCGAATGTTCAGTGATTATGCTGTGGACTTACGCGGTGGCCACATTTTCGCTTACCCTTTGGTCTACCTTTTACATGTGGCTTCTTGGCTAAATGTTACATTCCCTCAAACACAGCTCCGTCTCCATGAGCTCCAGAAGAGGATATGTTCCTATATAGTGCTTCTTATGATCAAAATTGTGTGTTGAAGATAAATTGGGTGAGTGATTTCGCAAATTGCATGTGCGGAAGCGATTCAAGTCCGTGGTTGCATTGGCACAATCATTTGGATTGTTTATTTTTTAATTCAATATATTCTTAGTAATCTTGGTATATGGTGTTGACTGATGTAAAAGCTTATTATATGCAAAACTTTCCAGTCAATTCAGCAATACCATGTTGTTTTAACTTATTTGAGGCACAAACAAGCATTAACAAACCTGTCCGTCATATGATAAATTGCAGCACTATTGGATTTTCACTTATTTCCAAATTCCTCCTATGCTTTAAATTTTGTCAGGACTCAGGAGCCTCCTGTGATCAGTATTCCTTAAAAGAAATTCCCAATTTTCATTTGGATCTTTTTAAAGAAGAAGTCTCACAAAAAATAAAAATATATTAAAATTTTGAAATAAAAAATAATAAGAATTATGGCAAAATTAAATAATCTTTTAAATACGGATTTCTTCAAGAATTGTTTGGTTTATAAATAAATCAAATTTATATATTTTATATTCAAAAGTAAAATTAAAATCTACTTTAAAATAATAAAATTTGACTTTATAGACTAATTTATTTTTAAAATGTGTAAATAAATATATTTCCAATAGGATATATTAGACTATAATATATAGCTAATGTCATATGTTAAATTAATATTTAATTATAAAAAACATATTAATAAAAATGATTATGTGGTTCTTTTCGAAATATAATTACTGGACTTAATGTAGAATGACTCTTTTTTATGCAGACGGATAATTTAATATGCTGAGGAGTACGTACTGGCCCGACCCTAAGATAGCCCGTCGTACTCTCATTTTATTAACATTATTTTAAAAAAGTATCTGCATATATTTTATTTTATACTTTCTTATACAAATTATTTATTAAAATATTTACTTCATTGAAATTTATCCAAACACATAGTACTATCATTTTTATCTATTGAAAATTTATAAGTGGTAACTTGATAAAAAATATTATTTAAGAATTTTTACTTTAATTAAAATTCATTATAATCTTAGAGTAAAGAGTTAAATTTTTGTATCACAATAGATTGTAGATTTGTATTATTTTTTCAGAATTTTTTTTTACCAATATTAATAATTTATTCAATCTTATAAATTTGATTTAATATTGATAAATATGTAAATTACTTAATTGTATCCATATTTTTGTTTAAGAATATTTCCTTTAGGATTTTGTCAAAACCTTATATGAATAAGTATGAAATACATGGTTTTAAATATTTTTTAAATGGATTGCTACAAACTACAATAGAATGATACAATAACACATGGAAAGGTAGTTAGGGGATTTTTTAATAATGCATAAATGAGCCTTTAGGCTTTTAGCCTGGGAAGTTTTAAAACTAACTCAAGGTTGTCAAATTTTTAAGTGTATTAGGTTCTGTCTTTAGTAAGTTTTTTGTTTTCTCACAAAATACCATCACATATAAAAAGTGAGATGGAAAGTTTGGGAAAGAGACAAATTGGATAAGAAGTTTATACCTGAGAATCATTTTTACATTACTGCACAATCGAGAATGGTTTGTATCCAAAAACTCTATCTTTGTATGGAACAGAATTATAAATATGAATGTACATATGTTAGTCCTATAAAATTCCAAATCATGTGATATTTATGAAAATTCTGGTATCTTAAACTGTAGATTTTTCATGATTTAGATAACCATATGAACACTAATTTGAAATTTCAGAAAAACCCTAAATTCCGTTTATCATATATATTTGTGAACTATAAGCAGAATTTTATTATTGTAATTATGAAAATTTATGCATGGATTAAAAGAAAAGAAGAAATGATGTTTACGAGAAATCCCAGTGGTGGCCGTGATGCCAGCCCTGAGCACTAGGATTGGTGATGTTTTTCAGCAATCGTTTCAAGCGCACGACCTGGAGAAAATTGTTAGCGCGACAATTATTTTTATTTATTTATTAAACATTTAAATATTATGTTTAGATTTCAATTACTCATAATTTAATGCTAATAAATTGTAATATTATGGATTAATTGAAACTCGTTGCTATAGAATGCTTTCACCGTAAGAAAAATGAAGTTTAGCAGTAAAAATTAACGACGTTAAACTTACACATTCCGTCAGTAAGTTAAGTTAGCGACATAATTTACCGATAGACAAAAGCGCCAAAGAAATGACTATATGTAATAATTTGCAACAATCCACATATTTTCCGTCGCAAATTTACCGACGGACATTTTGTGTTACCGTCGGTGAATATACCAACAATTACTTTGTGTTGTCGATAAGTTTAGCGATGGAAAGATTGTTTTAGTCACTATCTTGTCGGTCGGTAAATTTACTGACAGAATTGATTATTCCATTGGTAAGTTAATGATAACATTACCGACGTTTCTTAGTTATTCGTCAGTAAATCGAATAGATTTTACTAACGAACTTTATTTTTCCGTTGGTAAATTTACTAAAACTATTTTTCTTTTTATATTTTCCCTACATTTAATTTTATTTGATAACTTATAGTTGATGCATAATTTGTACAGTTATTAATTGATAATATTTTGATTTATTTCTACATTTAATTTGTTAAAACAAAAAGTTCATTAATGATATAAAGTAAAAATTATCTTAATTGATAATAAAAAATTATTTTGTACATAATAAGTATTTAATTAATACGAAATGACTACAAGTACGCTATTCATTTGGTGGTCGCAGATGCTCTGACTGCTACGATAAGATGTTACCCCTCTTCTTCAACTCATTCACTTTATTACGAAGCTGAGCTATGTACTCCATCGATTGTTACAACTGAGTTGCCAATGTTTACATTGTGCTCTGAAGCTCATAGACGTCGTTAGGTGCGGACCACCTACTAAATGTTGCTGTATTGAATGTGAATGATTGCGAATAATATGTGTTCGCAAATAAACCTAAGCCGAATCCCTACCACCCACTACATGAAGATAGGTTTGACTCTCATCAACATCTTCAGATTGCAGAGACTGTTGTTGAATGTTTTCTTGTATTTGGTCATATCAGAAGTTAATGTTTATAATAGTAAGTGATAATTATTAAGCATTGATATTAAAGCATAAATTTTACATACATTTAGTTTTCTACATTGGGTGTTAATGAAGGTCATACCGTCATGCTTCTTTGAGTGTGTAGAAAGAGCTGACTGAGTGTAGTTTTCGTGCCTATAGACTTTTTCTGCATCAGAATAAAATGTTATAAGTAAACTACAATTTATAAAAATTTCGGCAGAATTTTTATCTTTTTTAATATATTTTCTCCTGTTAAACAAAGAAAGTAACTCAACAGCACAACCATATATGGCACTAAACATTGATAACATTATCATTATCTATAATACACATATTTTTATTCCAAAATTCACACATAAAATTACATTGAAATACACCAAAGTAAAAGAATCAGAATATAAATATAAAGCGTAGATACTCACAAATTTCTCTACATACTTGTGGTGGGTAATAGATCCTCTGATAATGTCCAATACTGTTGCCAATGACCATATTTGTTCAGAAATATACTGCGGTCATACACCAGTCTTTGACCGCGTCAAATTTAGAATCCCAAAAAAAATTCTTTCTGAAAAAAGAAAAAACTTACTATAAGTACTTATAATGTAATATTTATCTAATTAACGTATAAAAATTAATTAAAAATATATATTTTGTACCTCAAACTCTTGATAGTAAAATTTCTTTGTCGCCTGAGAGATATTCTTCCATATATAACCATCAAGATTAATCTTCTTTTTGAATTTGAATATCATGTTTCTTGAGTACGATCTAGATGAAATCAACCTAATATTAAAACAATTAATTTTATACCATTTTTAAAATTTAAACCTATAACTTAATTATAAACATATGATGATTCATGTATTTTCACTTACAGATTGTTGACAATTGTGATGTAAATTCTTCAATCAGCTCTCTCAGCTCCAAGCTAGAGGTTGTCTCCTTCATCAGTATCATTTACTCCTGATGTCTATGTCGGTATAGGGGTGGTAGATGGTGTGACAGCAGGTACGGAAGGTAATGCCTCATTTGCAAGTGTAGTAGCTAGAGGTCCAAATCTGATTTGGTTGCAGCTTTAGAATGTGATGCTTTACTTGGACAATAACTAGCTCCAAATCGTGGTCTGAACTTTGGTCGTATCATATCTTGTTTTATCTTTGGTGACATATTTCAACCTGAAATTTTTATTTGATTGAATATTCTATAAATATAACAATTTCAATTTAATATTTCACACAATATATTGAAAATTCAATAATTGATTTGTTGAATATAATATTAATATTATATTACAAACACAAATTAATCACTATCAGCACTTAATTGTAAATCAAAATCATCATCATCATCTTTTTCTGAAGAGTTAGATTTAACTCAGGCTGTTCTTCAAATCTCTCGCCTTCCTCATCCTCTCCGCATGAAATTCAACATATTCATTATTTAGATTGTTTAAAGGTTCATTCTTGTCATATGTAATAGATACAATTATTTCATAAACATCTTCTTGAAACGCTTCACTTTCAATTCTTTGTTCTCCTTTTCTATGTGATTCAAAAACACCTCTAGTTTTAACTTTGCAAATGGCCAATCAATCTGACTTATCTCGTCATAAGCTGAGAAAAATGACATAATACACTTAGATCGCTTGCATTGTCAACACGAAAGATTCAAATTATCTAAATCTTCTTTGGTTGTTGATTTCAACTAAATTGTATCGGCTATGCACTTTTGTATCAACATTTAAAGTTGGATTAAACTAGTCACACTTAAATATCACACTTTGCTTTATTGGCAATGCAGGTACTCAATTTCAAGTATCTTAATAATTTTACTATAGTAATCCATCAATTCTCCCTGTATGCAAACTCCACTATTTACTATTGTCATGCTATGACCATGATATTCTGTATGATATTTGTATCAAATGCAAACTCCACTATTTACTATTGTCATGCTATGACCATGATATTCTGTATGATATTTGTATCAATTAACGAAATAAATCGGATACAATTTAACAGTAAACAAAGATCCCTTCGCAAGATCACCTATAAACTTGTTCTCTATTGGATTTTCTAAGGCCTACATAAAAGAAATTATCATATTTAAACAGTTAATGTCGTTTGAACACTTTAATCTTATAATTCAATCATTTCAATAATTGTAAGTGAAAACTTACATATTTCTCGAACCATTGAGGAAAGTATCTTCTAACTTCTTTATTGATATTATCCTGTGTTTTCTCGGGCATTAGCTCGTGTAACCATTCCTCGTATATTCTAAAAACACTATTATGTATTTTAGTTATGAATAACACTAAATTTCAAAACCCAAATAATAAATTTCAACTTACTGCATAAAAGGTTGAACCTCTTGACAGTTTAATAAAATGTAACCATGGGTAGCCTCAATTTCTTCCTCTGTTAACATTCTTCTTGTTGAACATCTATATGTTTGTCTAAGATTTGTGAAAATGGATAAGTTAACATTAGCATCACTAGTTCTTCCCCATCGTTACCATAAGAAATTTTTCTTTCTCATGTGTGAACATGCGACTCAAAATAATGTGAACAAAATGTACTAGCTTCCTCCACTAAATAAGCATTACATATCGAACCTTCTGTTGTAGCCTTGTTTTTGACATTTTTCTTCAAGTAATGCAAATACCTACATTAGCGAATAGGGTTATTACAATTTAGTTATCAAAAAATGTTATTACTTCAATTACAATCATTTTTGTTGAATTACGTCTTAAACGGATACATCCATCGATATTAAACTGGACCGGCAAGTTTAGCCTTGTATGCTAAATGCACAGGTAGATGCTCCATATAGTCAAAAAAGCTTGGAGGGAAAATACCATCTAGTTTGCACAAAATTACTAGAATTTTCCTTTCTAGTTTTTCCATTTAAGCCAACTTAATTTCAAATGATGTTAAGCTTTTGAAAAACAAACTTAATTTTGTTATAACTTCCTAAACCTTATTCAATAGCAACTTTTGAAATGCAATTGGAATTAGCCTTTGCAAAAACACATGACAATCATGACTTTTCATCTTAAATAATTTGTACTTCCTCATGTCCACACATCCTGCTAAGTTTGAAACATAACCATCAGAAAATTTTAGGCTTTTTAACCATTCACACAAAATTTCCTTTTATTTTTTATATAAAGTGTAACATACTTTCAAATATTTATCAGTGCGAAGATCTTTAGGTAACTCATTCCTTTTACAAAAAAGTTTCAAATTAACTCGTGATTTTGTATTATCTTTTGTCCTCCCTTTAATGTTCATTATGATATTGAACAAACAATCAAAAATATTTTTTTCAATATGCATCATATATAGATTATGACGTATCAAATTAGTTTTCTAATATTGGAAATCCTAAAAGATGCTTCGTTTTCTCTAACCAAAGTTTTTACTAATGCTTGTATTAACTTCATCAGCTTCAAATTTTGTAACTTTCAACAACCTTAATTCATCAATCTTCTACAATATCTCTTCAATAGCTTTGTGAGGAGGAGGGGGTGTTTGTACCATCCTATTCTAAATGAAATTTTGTTTATTGCGTCTAAATGGATGATCTGGAGGAAGAAATTTTCTGTAGTTGTCAAACTAATATGTTTTGCCCCTGTTTGGAAGAAAAAAACGCATCAGAATCATTGCCACAATAAGGAAAAGTCAATTTCCCTGTTGTACTCCACCCAGACAATATAACATATGTCGAAAAATCACTAATGGTCTCAACACAAAATTTTGTTTCAGAGATACATCATATATCTCAATACTATATTTCCAAAGATGTTGCAATTCAGATATCAATGGTTTTCATGATACATCAATTTTATGCTTTGGATTTGTAGGCCCTGATACAATCACTGTCAAGAACAGATATGCCTCATTCATACACGTCCATGAAGGCAAATTATAAGGAGTAATTATGATCGGCCATAATGGATATTGTTGGTTGGATTGACCAAAAGGTTGGAATCCATCCGTTAATAATCCCAACCTAATATTTCGACTTTTAGCTGCAAACTCATAATGGGTGTTATTGAAATGTTTCCATGCCAGTGCATCCGGTGGATAACTCATTATTCCATCTTCCTGTTCATGTTCATTATGCCATCTTATGTCAGATGTAGTAATATCAGAAGCATATAGTCTTTGAAGTCTCGAAGTTAGTAGGAAATAATACATCCGCTTCCAGGGTACTAATTTATGTTTCATAGAACATTTTCTAGGCTTGAACCTAGATTGATCATAAAATTTGCACTCTTGTAATTCCATATCATCTCCCCAATACAACATACATCCTAATTTGCAATAATCAATCTTTTCAATAGGCAAACCGAGACCCCTAATAAGTTTCTTCTTATTGTAAAAGCTATCAACCATTGTATGATTAGGAGGCAATGATTCATTATATCATCCAAGAATTTTATCAAAACTACTATAAAAATATGTCTTTCAGACTTGATGTTTAATATTTGAGCAATTGAAGACAATTGAGTCATTGTCTCACAATTTGACCATAATTTTTGGTCGGCTGAGTGTAGTAAGTCAAAAAATTGTTTTGCATGTGGGTTTGGTTTTTCTTCAACAGTTTCTATATTTTCCTGAAAGGTATAACCAGCTGTATCATAAACCATTTACATGTAAGAATTTTCAGTTGCACCCACATTATTTGTTCTAAATCTAATCCCCCTTCAAACTCATCTACATTCATTGACTAGTGTACTTTATTACCCCTTAAGGTGCTACAAATCAATGGCTCCCCATGTCATGTTCACTCAAAATAATTTAGGACAAACCATTTTTTCAGTAAATTCCCATTCACTTCATCAATAGGAAGGAAACAAATGTGTTTGCACTTTTTACATGGACATCTGATCTTTGATCCATTCATATATACAAGTTGAGAACATACATAATGAATAAAAGCTTCAACTCCCTCAACAAACTCAGGATTAATGAAACTATCAAGTGTTAATCATCTATACATCCAAGATCTATTAACATTACTCATTTATGCAAAATTGTTAATTTCATAGTTAGTATCCTTCATGTCCCTAAGTTTACAGAACATCTAAACTTTACGCAACACCTCCTAAATATTAATCAATCGAATTGATCACCTATAATTGATTTCAATACTATGGTATGCGGCATTATTTACACCTATGAATTAAGACAGTAAGTTCTTGCTGTGATTCCTAGGCTAGTGAAAATTTTCACCGATAAGCCTCACAGGATCTACATCACGGGTTTCTAGCCTATATATCGTCTTAAGGGTTTATTATGCAAAGAGCTATCTTGTTTATTAAAAGTATGAATTTCTTATGTTAATACTAAGTTTACATTAATTACATTGAAGTTGAAGTATTTATGTTTGAATTAATCACCTACAATTGATTTCAATATTATGGTACGTGACATTGTTTACACCTGTGAATAAAAAAAGCAAGTTCTTATTGTGACTCTTAGGCTCGTGGAATTTTTCACCGATAAGCCTCACGAGAGCTGCATCATAGGTTTCCAGCCTATATACTATTCTAGGGGTTTATTATGCAAAGAACTGTCTTATCTATTAAACGTGAGAATTTCTTGTGTTAATACTAAGTTTGTGTTAATAATATTTAAGTTAAAGTATTAATCAATTGAATTAATCACCTACAATTAATTTCAATACTATGGTACGTGACATTGTTTACACCTGTAAATCAAGAAAGCAAGTTCTCGTTGTGACTCCTAGGTTCGTGGAATTTTTCACCGATAAGGCTCATGGGAGCTGCATCACGAGTTTCGAGCCTATATATCATCCTAGGAACTTAGTTATGCCTCAAATCATCCATAAGATCTCAAACTCATTCTACATATAGTAAATACTTAAACTATTAGAGAAGAACATAAAAACTTGTCAATGATTATAAGAATATTCTAAACAACAACACAAAATTAAGACCTCCTTTGCATTCACACCAAAACACAAATGCATTAGAATCGTATTATTAAAGCAATACATATGGTAGACATAAGTTGGACAACTTAACTGGATGGATGAACAACTTCTAACTACAAAGAAAAAGGATGAGTGGTGCTCTTCAACATAATATATGGCCTGCGAAAAAGAATATTTTGTAAAAAAAAAGGGTAAATTATTCAAAAATAAAAAAAGTGTGTGAATTCTCTTTAGTATATATATATATTTAACCAAAAAGTATTATCAATTTTAATAATCAAAATTAACCCTAAAAATTTAAATACTCTTTAAACCTTTATAAAACTAGTCTTTCATCAACAATTAATCAATTATGTAATAATAAATTAAATTACATATTTTAAGTTATCAAAGGTATAACAAATTGTCCAACATTTTCATCCTACCAATCTTACCTTTCTTCTTTGAATCTTTCCCTAAATCTGTAAAATTTGTCATAAGCCTAAGTAATTATTTAAATGAGCATGATTAGGTGCCTAACACCTTCCCTATCCCGCCATCAATCCCCAAACTTTCACTATTAGATTAGGACTTTATAGTTCCTTTTCTTTTAGAACAAGAACAAACTTGAAGAGCGAACAAATAATGACATTCAAGAACAAGCCCTTTTTTCTCCAAATCTAACCGCATAAAAATAGAAAATTAAATATTTAGAGCTATCCATATTCCACAATGATTATTTGAAATCTGAAGTGAAGCCAACAATCTAAAACAAGTGAACTAATGACATTACTTGAGCAAAAGAAACCCCTTTTCTATAAGTTGGAAAAAGAATGATGAAAACCAATAAAATATACCATTTCCTTTCCTTTAATTAAATGAATGTGAGTTGACGTAGTAAAGAATTGAAAATAAATGAAAATAATTAGGTTAATTTTAAATGTAATGTAAATAGTACTTCTAATACGAGTAATAAGTGTAGAATAATAAATTATGTTGATTTAACACATGAAAAACAAATCTAAAATTTATCATTGCATAGGAAACTTTAAAGTTAAAAAGAATCTTCAAATATAAAAAGAATATGTGAAAGATGTGTCACTTATAAACAGGCTAAATCTCAAGTGCAACCTCATATATAAGTAGATTTATTAATGGATTTTTCTTTAGGTTCATCTCGTTCTAGAAATGGTAAGGATTTAATATTTGTTAGTACTATATAGGTTTTCTAAAATGGAATACTCATTATAAGTCAAAAAGTCAATGATGCATTTTACATTACTTAATTGTTTGTTTTAATTGCTTTACCACAAGTGCATAATATAGTTGTAGCTAACAATGCAGGTATAGATCAATCCCATAAGGATTCTTGATTAACTACCCACTATTTATAAACTTAGCAAGATATATCAACATTTATAGATGATTAGATAAATAAAATAAAGTAACAATCTAAATCCTAATGCAAAGAAATAATCAAGAATATACCAAACTATAAATTAGCTAGATTTAGGTCAGGTTCCCCTAAGGCTTTACTATATTTAGTTTCATTATTGATTAATAAATCATCCTAGTTATTGGACCAGTAAGAGTTCCTAATTTTGAATATATTCTCGGTCGAGACATATAATAACTATTCAAAGGGTAATCAACCTAAATCCTTTTCAAATCTAGAAAACCTAAAAATAATTTAATTCATTCTGTAAACTCTCTGATATATTTTACCCTAATTTAAAAAGATCTTCTGGATTTCTTTTAAATGGCTTATACTTGATTCTCTTGATTCATATTATGATCTAAACTTATATCTCTACTCTCAAATCTCAATTTTTAAATCTATTAATGAATCTTTCACCTTCGCTCCTTCGATTTAATAAATGTAAAAGCATGAATAAATCACAATAAAGCTACAATTTCATTAAACCAAAGAATCAATTAGAGTATATCACATCCTAGTTTCTTCCCACCTAAATCTATATCAATATTAGTTCGTAAACACATAAAGAATATCATCATAAAAACAATAAACAAAACAATATAAAGAAGTCATGTTCTTGAATCTTAAAATCTCAAAAGAATTGATGAATCCTTCCTCTATCTCTAGAGAATGGTGAACTCTTGATTAAGAATAATGGAAAATAGTTTCAAAGTAACTTTTTGATGTTTTCTTGCCTAAATAACTTCTGTTTTTTATACCTCCTCCACTTACTAAAACCAAAACCCTAACTTTTAATAAGCTATATTTTTTTTGTTTTCCAATTTATGGCCGAAATACCACTCTCTCGTAAGCTCCACTATACTACACTACACTATATTAAACCATAAAAAAGAACTAAAAATAAAGAACTGAAATCATTTTTCAAAGTAGGAATGTTTCATTTTTTCATTATACAGACTTGTATCAAAGTTATAACACTCCCATCATTTAAAGGAATAGATTTATATCAATTTAAAGTACGCAGAACACTCCCATACTATAAACATCAACATAATAGGCATTTCATAAAACACCTTATATGCATCAGAAATTCATCCCAACTTCACAACCAAAATCATGTCTTGTCCTTTTTATCACTAACATTTATACCTTAAAATTATTTTCCAATCACAGAATGCATAAATAAATGAAAGTAATCAAATTCTCAAATTAACTTTCATCCAATATATGAAAAAACATGACAGTGGTTTCAAAAATATCTCTACTGAAGGACACGATGATAGTGGCCAGACAAGACAAACGTCGACGAGTAGAAGAGAAGTTAATGATAAAGAAACTAGAGAGAAGAAAATTGCATGAGAGGAGAGACGACGTAGACAAAGAAGAAGACACAAGTGAGAATGAGTTAAATGTAAACCAAAACGACATTGTTTGGTGTTAAACCAAATGACATCATTCGGTTTACTTTAAAATACTGAAGCCGAAGTAGACGACCACGTTTACCTTAAAATTTACCGAAGAAATTTAAAAATGGAAATTTTCTATTGGTAAGCTCAAAACTTTTTTATTATGCCAACAATTCCCCCTTCTTTACTGACGGGTATCTTATACCGTTGCTAAAGTCCGTCGAAAATTTTACTAGGATGATTTCTATCCATATTTACCGATAGATATTACTACTATTGCTAAATGAAAATCTCCCCATCAATGTTACCGACGAAAATTAATTTTCCGTCAGTAATTTACAACGGTTTCGTTTTTGTCGGTAATTTTTCATCACTAATTTCTGCTTTTCTTTTAGCATTTTTAAATTGCCCAAAGGTGGTTTGTTTATTTTATAGTTAATGAGAATAAATGTTATATATCCAAAGATATTAAATATTTCTAGTTAGTATATGTGCGATTACCAAATTATGTACATATTAGCATCATTATTTGTTGTATGTTATATTAATGGATTTCCCAAAAGTAACCATTAGTATTCAATTTATGAAAATCATTATATGTTGTATGGTGTGTTAATGGATTGCCCAAAGGTAAATATTAATATACAATTTATAAAGTTTTTCTAAATCTATATAGCTTATTATTATGTAACTCAAAGCATTAATGTTAAATTTTAATTTCTTACAGCAATTATTACTCTGCTTCTGAATCTATCATTTCTTATGATGTTTAATGGATTGAACTTCTCTGAATAGAGTGAGAAAATCCAGTTTTATTTTGGAGTTTTGGACTTAAAGTTGGCACTCAAAATTGAGAAACTAGATGCTTTGAATATTTTGAGCATTGATGAGGAGAAAATCCATTTTAGTAATTGGGAAAGATAAAATAAATTGAGTATGATGTATATGAAGATGACAATTGTTGGTAATATTAATTTTACTCTTCCAAGAATTGAAAGTGCTATGAAATTACTTAAGTTTGTGGAAGAATGCTCTTAGACTACTAAAAGTCTCTTGCTGGGAGTCTTGTGGGTATATTGACCAACATGAAATTTGATGGATCATATACTACACATGAACTCGTCATTTAAATGTTAAGCATTGTAGTAAGAATTAAGTCCTTAGGAATGGAAGTGGATGAAAGATTCTTTGTGAAGTTCATCTTGAATTCATTATCGTATGATATGGTCCTTTCCAAATGAACTATAATACCATGAAGGACAAGTGGAATGTGCATAAGTTGCATATTATGTTAGTTTAAGAAGAGATTAAGCTCAAAAAACAAAGAAACTAATCCATTAATTATGTCAAGCATCAAAGAGCTAGTAAGAAAGATGGAAAGAAGAGTAACAAGAAAGTGAAAGGATCCCTAAAAATTAGTGGAGAATCCTCTTAGATTTACAAGAAGGATCATAACAAATGCAGATGTCGTTTTTGTAAGAGGGTTGGAAATTTACAAAAGGAATGCTCCAAACATAAGGCATGACTTGAGAAGAAAGGTAAGCTTAGTGCCTGCATATATTTTGAAACAAACCTTACTAAAGTTACTTTTTAATACTTAGTGTATTGATTCTAGTTGTACTACTCATGATTCTTATACCTTGCAGGGATTCCTTATGACCCAAACTAAAATATCAAATGAAAGATTTGTCTATATAGGCAATGAAATGAGAGTTCTAATAAAAGTTGTTAAGGCATAAACACTGGATATCATTTGGAATTATACAAAACTTTTTGTGTACCTAGTATAACTAAGAATTTAGTTTCTTTACCTAAACTTGATAGATCTGGACATACTTTTAAGTTTGGTAGTGATACTTTCAGTTTATATAGGCATATCCACTTGATTGGTAGTGGTGTACTATGTGATGGTTTATATAAATTAAAGCTTGGTATTATTTGTACTGAAATTTTATTGACTTTAAACTCCAATGCTAGTATTAAATTTTATTAACTTTGAAATTTTATTAATGATATATCTGCTTACTTATGGTAAAGAGTTTGGGACATATTTCTAAATAAGGACTTCAAAGATTAGTAAAGAATGAAATACTTACTAAATTAGATTTTACCGATCTTAATATTTATGAGGCAAACAAACAAAACATATGATAAAGAAAGGAGTCATAAGCACTCAACTTCTTGAAATAATTCACACTAATGTGTGTGAACCATTTTATGTCCCTACTTTCAATAAATAAAAATATTTTATCACCTTTATAGATGACTATTCACATTATGAATATGTCTATTTGCTACATGATACATCTCATGTTGTAAATACCTTGGAAATTTATATTAATGATGTTGAAAGGCACTTAGAAAAAAATTGAAAATTTTCAAGTATGATACAGGTGGTGAATATTATGTTAAGTATGATAAAAGTGGTCAAAATCTTGATCCTTTTAATAAATTCCTTGAAATATGTGGTATTTGTGTGCAATATACGATGCTAAGAACATTGTAACAAAATGGTGTGAAAGATAGGCATAATAAAACTTTGTTAGATATGGTTACTCTATATGATGTATAATTCATCTTTACCCACTTTTTTGTGGACATATGCTCCAAAAACTATCATGTACTTGTTGAATAGGGGTTTATAGTAAGACGGTTCCAAAAACTCCCTTTAAAATGTAGATTGGAAGAAAACCTAATTTATGGTACCTATATGTTTATGAATGTTAGGCAGAAATTAGGCATTATAATTCAATTACAAAGAAAGTGGACGAAAGAACAATCAGTGGTTATTTTATTCCAATGAAGTCTTAAGGTATAAATTTTATTATCCTAACCATACTACGACAGTGAAAACTGGGAATGCTAGGTTCATTGAATATGGCGAGATTAGTGGCAATGAAACACCATGTAGAGTGGATATTTAAGAAATGGGAGTGGAAGTCCCTATGGTTGTTCAAGTCCTTACGATTTATACACTTACTCAAGTTACTATTCCATAAATTATTATACTGCCTAATAATTATGAAGGACAACAATAAATGAACCTAATGGTCATAATGATATAGAACATGAAGTTAGTAAACTTAAAGTAGAAGAAACCACAACAAATAACATTAAGAAGGTCTCAAAGAGAAAGGAGACCGACCATTTCTGATGACTATGTGTTATATCTACACGAGTTTGAAAATGACTCAGGAATTGAGAATGATCCAGTAACCTTTTCATAAGCCATGAACAGTGAAATTTTTGATAAATAGTTAGAAGCCATGGAAGTTTAAATTTAACAAACAGAATGGTGTCTGGGATGTTTTGGAATTGCCAGAAAGTTACAAGATCTTTAGTTGTAAATGGGTCTTTAAGACTGAACATGATTATCTTGGTAACCTAGAACATTATATGCTGGACTAGTTGCTAAAAGATTTACCCATAAAGATAGTATTGATTATAAGGAGACTTTCTCACTAGTCTTTAATAAGGATTCATTAGAATTGTTATGGCTTTGGTGGCTCATTACCGTCCAGTAAGGTTCATAAAGGTTAGAAAGGAACATATGGTGTGTAAATTAAAGAAGTTAGTATATGGACTAAACAACCTTCTCGACAATGGTATCTTTAGTTCAATGGTATTTTGCTTCCTTTGGATTTAAAGAAAATACCATTCACCAATGCATATATTTGAAATTCAATAGGAGTAAGTTTATTTTCTGGTTTTATATGTTGATGAAATCTTACTTACAGCTAATGATCTTAGTCTATTAAGTGAGATTAAGAAATTTGTCTATAGTCATTTTGAAATGAAAGGTATGTGTGAGGCAACATATATGATATAAATAGAAATATTCCACAATAGATTGTAAGAATTGCTAGGTTTGTCTTAAAAGCCTATATTAGTAAAGTGCTACAGAGATTTAGGATAGAAATGTGTTCAGCATCACCAGTTCTAATTTAGAAAGTGGACAAGTTTAACTTTATGTAATGTTCGAAAAATTATTTAGAATGGAAGCAAATGGAAACTAATTCATTTGCGTCTATAGATGGGAGCTTAATGTATGCTTGACATGTATGAGATCATATATAAGCTTTGTAGTGGGAATGTTAGGAAGATATTAGAGTAATCCTAGTATAGATTACTGAAAAATTGCAAAGAAAGTTCTGAAATATTTACAGGGAACTAAAGAACACATGCTCACTTTAAGGAGGTCTGATCACTTTGAGGTAGTTGAATACTCAAATTCAAACTTTGTTGGCTATGTAGATGTAAGTAAATTCCACTTTTGGCTACGTTTATCTGATAAATAGAGGACTCATCTTATGGAAGAATGCGAAGTAGTCTGTAATTGTTGTATCCACTATATAGGTTGAGTTTGTGGCATATTTTGAGCCCATGATTTAAGCTAAATGGTTGTAGAATTTTATTTTAGGGTTTGAGATTATCAACAGTATAGCTAGGCCATTGAAAATTTATAATTCTACCATATTTTTCTTCCCAAAAAATGACAAGTATGCTAAAGATGCCAAATACATGGAATTGAAATACTTTAGCATAAAGAAGGAGGTTCCAAAACATAATGTTTTTTTAAATGAAAGAAATTACATTAATCATAGCAAAAGCTATCACACCATTATAATGAGTCACATTGTTAGACTGCAATTATTACACACTGAGGTGTCTATAAAGAGCTAAAATGGTCAAAAACTAATGAATTACAACTTCCAGTTGTTTTTCAAAGCATTGCTAAGTGCACCGTGCTTGTTGTGGGTTATGAATATGGCTTAAACCTAATTAACGATGTGTTCAATGATATGATATTTTACTTCTTCGATTTCCTTGTATAATCTCTTATTCCTCTCCCTCCAAATGGAGTAGATGGTGGTAGTAGAAGTTATTTTAATAAGTGTTCCATTTAGTTTGCCTAACTTGGTCCTGACAATAATCATGTTAAGTGTCCCCTCCATTTAAATGTAAACCTGGGTAGTTGTAACATACTCATTATCCTACTCTAGATCGCCTGGTGTAGCTAAATTTAAATAATAAATTATCCCAACTCTCTGCTGTAAGTTTACATAAAACACAAATGGGATCATAATTACAAAACCACATATTCTTGGTTTTCAGTCAATTTTTTGTTACTAACCAAGTGAAAATGGAAGCTTTCGAGTTTAAAGATTGTCTCCAAAGAATATCAAACTAGAGAACCCGTTCATCATCACTCGATAGTATCTTATGACAGGTTAGAAAACCAAATGATGTTGTCCTCTCCCATTGCATTAGGAAGAGGAGGCAAGTACTCTGAAAGTGAAGAGAAACATCTGAAATTGCTACCCCATTCTCCATTGTGGATAAGTGAAGAGACTCTCACATTCAATGGGATACGATTTCTGAGTGGTGCTAATGCTTCTCTCTGAATAAGTGGACTATACGACATCCAATTATGAAACCAAATCCAAATGCTTGCACCATTCCCCAACTAATGCTTAATGTAAGGATAGAACAAGCCCCTTAAGTTAAGAATGTAGTTGAAAGTCTAGGAATATTCTGTAGAATTTCCAAGTTTCCAATAACTCTGATCCTAAATATTATATTCATTTATCCACTTGATTCATAATGCTTTTTTTTTCATTGAAAAGTCTCCATATTCTTTTACATAAAAGAACCTTTTGCATTTGTGAAATTGAGATAACTCTGAGTCCACCTTACTTCTTGTTAGAGTAATGTCACTCCATTTTACCTTGGCCTTCTTACCATTTTCTATTTTTCCTGCTCACAAGAACACTTTAAGAATTTTATGAATCTCCTTGTTAACCCGCTTAGGCAAAATAACATGTGTAGACAAATGAAGATGCAAACAATTCAATACTGAAGTGATGAGAGTCAACCTCGCTGCCATTAATAGAAACCAATTATGCCAAGCATTGATCTTTTCCTTAATCTTCTTGATTAAGGGAATGAAATCATAAAATTTGGGCTCGACGGTTGTAATTGGCACTCCCAGATTTTTGAAAGGAGGGATGTGTAATTTGAAACCAACAATGCTAGTGATTTGCTCTTTATTTCTCACATTTGAGGATATTTACATATTACTCTTCTCCATATTCACTTGTAAGCCAGACCATTATGAAAATATATGCAAAATATTTTTCAAAACTCCGATGGAGTGAGTGTCTACACCACTGAATAACATCAAATCATTTGCATAGATTAAATGTATTAATTGGAGTCGTCCACATCTATGGTGGAAGTGAAATCTACCATTATTGGCAACAAGTTTGGAGATCAATCTAGATATCCCTTCCATTGCTAAAGTAAAAAAGGTAAGGGGAAAGAGGATTTCACCTTGCCTAATACCTCTGGTTGGCCTGAAAGGTAAAGATGGAATGCCATTCATCATTAATTAAGAGAGGGTGTTTGGATACACGTTAATAGCCAATATCTGAATTTGGGTGGTAAGGTTATAACTTCTGGGCAATCTTGCAAATACCTCCAACTGATAGTATCATACGCCTTGAAAAAATCAATTTTCATCAGACACCTTTTGATAGGTTTCCTTGAGTGGTGTTCCCCTAACAACTCTTGTAAGAGGAGTATATTGTCTCCAATACTTCTCCCCAATAGGAATGCCCTTTGTGCCATGTCAATAACTTTTGATAGTACAAGTTTTGGCCTTTAAGCAAGTAGCTTGACAATCACTTTATAGACAGTAATGCAATAGGATATAGTTCTATATTCAATTATGGAAGATGGATGTTTTTGTTTAGGAATAAGGCATATATATGTATGATTCACCTCCTTAAGCAATTTGGTAGATGAGAAAAAAACTCCGGAACAACCTTTGTAAATAGAGGCCCAGTTATCTCCCAGGTGGTTTGAAAAAAGAATACAGTGAATCCATCTGGACTTGGTGCTTTGAAGGATGAAGGTTGAACACCACTTCCTTGACTTCCTATGAGGTAAAAGGAGTGGTTAATCTATCAATAAGTTCCTGTTGGAGAGAAATTCCAAAAATGTCTATGACATTGAAACCCCTATGGAGGGTTATTTGTGGTCCCCATCAACTGTTGGAAATATCTTTTGATTAAGTCTACTAACTCCTTTTGATCAGTGATCAAATCACCCTTATTGTCTTGTAATGCAATTATGGTATTTAGGGGTGTTCATGGTAGGGTAACCTGACCCGTTCATAAATAACCTGAACCTGAACCTGAATGTCCAGTTTAGCAATTTCATGAACCTAAACCTAAAGAACCTATAGGATCGGTTAACCTATTTTCAGGTTTGGTTCTCTTGGTAACCAGAACCTATTCATATCAATATATATGATAAAAAATTATAAAAATAATTGGTGAAAACAAATACAAAT
>JAOQMP010000208.1:22585192-22632331 GCA_027563575.1 Erythroxylum pedicellare | reverse complement strand
CTTGAAAGACTTGCAGGTAAATCTCACTATTGTTGTTTAGATGGCTATTCAGGATACCACTAGATTTTGGTAGCACCCAAGGATCAAGAGAAAACAACTTTTACATGTCCATTCGGCACCTTTGCTTATCGAAGTATGCCATTTGGGTTGTGTAACATACCAACGAAATTTCAAAGGTGTATGGTAAGTATTTTCTCTAATCTTGTGAAAATTTGCATGGGAATCTTTATGGATGATTTCACAGTCTATAAAGAGTCTTTTGAAACATGCATTGTCATCCTTGAAAAAGTGCTTAAATGTTGCATTGAAACTAATTTGGTTTTAAATTATGAAAAAATCATTTCATAGTTGATCAAGGTATAATTTTGGGTCATACTATCTCTTCTAAGGGAATTGAAGTCTATAGGGCTAAGATAGATCTTATTTGATCTTTATCTTACACCACGACTAAGAGGAAAGTTCGTTGTTTTCTTGGACATGCAAGAATTTATCGGTGATTTATCAAGGACTTCTTTAAAATTGCAACCTATGTTTATACTACTCCAAAAAGATGTGAAGTTTGATTCGATGAATGATGCACAAGTACATTTGATGAACTCAAGGAACGACTCACTAAAGCTCCGATTATTCAGCCACCGAAATCGGACATGCCTTTTAAGCTAATGTACGATGCTTTGGATTATGCAATTAGCATCGTGCTGGGCCAAAAAGTGGACAAAGTATCTCATGTTATTTATTATACGTCCATGACACTTAATAATGCCCAGAAGAATTATGCTACAATAGAGGAGTTTTTAGCCATAGTCTTTAGATTGGAGAAGTTTCGGTCATACTTGTTAAGGACGAAGGTGATCATCTATTCAGACCATGTAGCTCTTTAATATTTGGTGAATAAGAAAAAAGCCAAGTCGAGATTGATTCGATGGATTTTACTTCTTCAAGAATTCAATTTGGAAATCTGCGATAAGAAAGGAGCTGAAACTTTAGTGGCCAATCATCTAAACAGGATCACTCCAAGAACCACATCTGATGTTCTTCACGATAAATTTCCTGATGAAAGTCTCTTCACAATTCAACAGGTAATTCCATGGTATGTGGTCATAGTAAACTTTTTGGTGACTAAGTCTTTACCTAATGACTTATCTAGAACTGAAAGAAATAAAATTAAGCGAGAGGCTAAATATTACATTTGGGATGAAACTCATCTTTGGAAATTTTATTCTAATCAGATTGTTAGGAGATGTGTCACAGATGATGAAATTCCTTCCATATTACAATTTTGTCATTCATCTGTGTATAGGGGACACTTTGGTCCCAAAGGAACCACTCAAATTTTTTTTGAATGTGGACTGTTTTGGCCTAAGTTGTTTTATGACTCTGACTTGTTTTGCAAGTCTTGCGATCATTGTCAAAGAATAAGTAGCTTAGGATCAAGAAATCAAATGTCACTCACGAACATCCCACTATGTGAGATTTTTGATGTTTAAGGAATAGACTTTATGGGTCATTTTCCTTCTTCCTTTGGTAAGAATTACATTTTGCTAATTGTGGATTATGTTTCAAAATGGGTTGAAGCTAAGGCTACTTTATATGACGATGCTAAAACTGTTATAGATTTTGTTAAATCTAAGATTTTTTTCAGGTTCATAATGTCTCAAGCTATCATTAGCGATTGAGGAACTCATTTTTGCAACAGGATTTTTGAGGCTTTGATGAAAAGATGTGGTATCACGCATTGAGTCTCTACAGCCTATTATCCGCAAACAAATGGATAAGCTGAAGTGTCCAACAGGGAGATTAAATCCATACTGGAAAAAGTGGTGAATCCAAATAAAAGGATTGGATCTTACAATTGGACGATGCCTTATGGGCGTATCGGACTGCTTACAAAACTCCAATCGGTATGTCTCCTTACAAATTAGTTTTGTGTAAGCCTTATAATTTACCTGTGAAAATAGAGCATAGAGCTTATTGGGCTATGAAACAGTTCAACATGGATTAGGTGGAACTTGGTAACAATAGGAAGTTGCAATTAAAGGAGTCAGAAGAGATTCATAATGAAGCGTATGAAAATGCAAAAATCTATAAGGAAAAAACTAAAGCTTTCATGATAAAATGATTTCTAGGAAACAATTTTTCAATCGGACAAAAAGTTCTTCTTTATCATTTGAAGCTTATGTTGTTTCTTGGGAAATTACGATCTCGTTGGCTTGGACCGTTTATTGTTACTAACATTTTTTCTCATGGGGCAGTAGAAATTCAAATTTTAGATACCTCTAAGGTATTTAAGTTAACGGACACTACCTAAAGCCATATTATAAGAACTTTTCGGTTAAGCAACTAGAAGAAATAGAGTTGGTATCCCCAACCTATTTCTAATCAGGTAAGTGAAGAAACATGTCTAGCTAAAGACTTTAAAGAAGCATATTTGGGGCATCAACAAACTTTTTAGGTTTGTTTATTCCTTTCAACATTTTCATTTTTATTAGGTTTTTTCATTTTAATTAGGAATTTAATTTTTAGTAATTTAACATTTTCAATTCTACAATTTTTATTTTTTTTATCTTTTTATAAAATAAAAAAACAAAAAATTTTCTCTTTCCAGCCGCCCCTAAATTCTTCACCTATCTTTTCCCCCTTCCTTTTTCACTCAAATTTTCTCACCATCCTTATTCACTGTAGATTTTGCACATCAATACCCATATCGTGGACACAAAATTTAACTTTCCATACACTACCTCACATTCTACCCTATTATTCACTGAAACTTACCCAGCCCTAACTCACGATTTTGCTGGTGTTGTGTCTCTCTCTTTTATAATTATAGGTCTGCGATTTCACGGAATTAAAACCATGCCAAGGAGACAAAGTGAATCTTGAAGCTTGGCCACCCCAATCACGTCTTTTGTTGACCTTTGATCTCCACCACAACCCACCTCAACCATGACAGTACCCACGCAGATAGCCCCACCGATTTCAGCTACTAAACCTAGGCCATTTACCCCGCAACAAAATAAGGAAAGGAAAAGAAGTCAAAAACCATAGCCAATAGAGCATACGAAGTGGTGAATTCACCTTTTTTTGGCTTTCAGAAGATATAGAACGTTTCTAGAAACTTATTCAAAGGTAAATCTACCTTTGATGGGAATTGTGGATCTTATCCATGGGCAAATAACCTTTATAAATCTGGGCCCCACTACTCTTTCCACTACAAGACTAGCAGCACAAAGTTGGGTTTCCATAACTACAACAAGTAGTCACCAACACTCCCAAGCAAATTTGGAGGATCGCCTCAGTCGACTCGAACACAAAATGTACCGCTTAAAGCATAATTTGATGGCTTATTGGGAGTATGAAGGATTCCAAATTCCACATCTGCCAACATGATGATTTCGGCATTTCTAAATAAAGAACCCTTCTTTCCTCTTTCTTTTATATTTTGTTTCTTTAATTTTATGTCTTAACATTGAGGATAATGTTGGTCTAGGTGTGGGGGAAGGAATTAGATTTGTGACACCCTAATACCCGTTGGGAGGATACGGGGGAACCACGTAGACAATATAATATACATGTATACAGAATCGAGACAAACCAAAACATACGAAACATTCATCATGCATTCTCAATAGCTTAAAGCAGAAGCAATTCAGAGCAAACATACATAATAATACACTGAGCTTAATGCAACTTATTCCAAACCAAAACTAGCCTAAATTAAGGTTATTACAAACCTTCAAATAAATCTAAAGTCATATACATCAAAGACAAGCCAAAAACAAACTCCAAAAATACAATTTTAACAAAACAAGACTCAAACTCCATTGGCCATTACGGTTGACTCGTCCCAGTCTTTCTGTCCTTCTCTCTAAGCCTGTACGGAGCAAATCCACCATGCTAAGTATATAGTTTAATGAGTAATAACTAATTTATGCATAAACTGACAACTAATAATACACAATCATGATATATCAGAACATGTATTAACAGTTTATCTGAACAAACAATTCAAACATATTATATTGGATCTTATACAGATTGTACAGAAAACAAAACTGAGTCTCAAAAGAGGGTAGAAACCCTTCATAATCAGAACACAATTTCTTTGCTTATATCAGAGTCAGACAGAAATCATAATACAAAATCATATGACTGTTAAATCTATTTACAGAGGCGGGTAACAGGACTTATTCAGGAGATACCATAATTGGTATCGGTAAGAGAGACATATGTCTCGATATCAGGAAACACCGAAGTGTCAATACAGGAGACGTCGAGGTGCTCATAACAGGAGCAGCTGCAGACCCTTCTAGGCATGCCTATTTACCTATGACTACGACTTGACAATTTTAAAACCAAACAAATTCATTTCATGTTCAACATAATTAGCCAATCATTACTTTCATGCCAAAATTCAAACATATCAATCTGACAGCTTTACAAATCACTCAGTGGATTAAAGTCAAACAACAAACAAACAGTCAAAGCGGAACTATACAAAATTTCTCACTAGATTTCTTACTGAATTACCCACAATTATTTAACAAGACTTACTTACAAATAAGACCATCTAAATTACTTACAGATGATCCCTTACTGCTTATTTTATCGGAGTTTTGGCAATATCTAGAATCGATCGTTCGATGCATTCCTCTATAGCATTTAATACAAGCACATATCACTATTGTTTAATTATAAATTCAATTATGCATATTCATGTATACTAAATATGTATGATGCATGTTTATGAAAAAATCAAAGTTTCTTATCCTTAATCTTGTCACATTATCAATCATGTGAAATCATACTCAATTTCTCAATCCAGATTTATTTCACTAACAACCTTCGGATTCACTTTTCTCAATTATTCTCATCAGGAAGGTGAGGTAATTAGATATAACTTCCTTCTATAAAGTTGTTCCTCTTTATCTTAGGTTTCCATTGATACTAAGTTCATCTAATTTGGTTTAGTATACTGAAAGTTGTACTCAAAAGATTTTAGATTATTCTTAAGCTTTAGCAGAATTCTTATCTCAACTTCCAATCAGATTCTGAAATTCTTAGAGGCAGAATTAGAATTAGAATTTAATCTCTTACGAAAATTTGTATCCTTATGTTTCTAATTTAATCCAAGATAGAAATCACTCCATTTAGATAACTACAGAGAAAGTTATACCTAAAATACCAAAGTATGTTCAAGCTGTCAGGACACTTCACCGCAGTGAGCCAAAAGTTGGTCGCGGCGAACCAAAGAGAGTTGGTCGTGGCAAACTTTACTGCGTTTTAATCATATTCTTCCTCTATTCTCCTTAATCCTTCATCACTAACTTGTATGATTACCTTTACCATTTTATTTTACTTATATATCATCTGAACTCATTCTCAACACCGCTCAAAACCAAGTTTATAATCAGATACTAAAAATCGATTCCTTACATAAGCTTTCTCCCACTACTGCGTATTTTCCATTTTCACTACCTTTGTTCCATTTTCTACATTTTCTTTTCAAATTACCTAGCACCCAGTAATCTCATATTTAATTCCAGATACTCTAATTGTTATCTTTATACACTCACGACCTCAAATCCTCACCCAAGTCATTTAGTGAATCCACTCACCGAGACCACACTACATAAACTTCTCATGCATGTATATATTTCTAACATAAAACATCATCCAACTCATGCATGAAGTCATTTCCAACACTAACACATCATCATAATCATTCACTGAACTCAGAGAGTTACAAATATCCTTGACCTGATTTTTCTGCAAATTCTTTGATAGTGAAGGTGAAGAACAAGGTTCGGTGGAAGGTTGAAGAAGCAAAACTAATGAGAAACAAAAATCTTAGTTAGACTGAATTGTTTTGTTTACAAAGGTTAACACTGACTTAAAATCAACAACAACAATCGATGATCAAGGTTCGATGTTGAGGGAAACTAAGCAAAACCGAAGAATAACCAAGTTACAAATCTGGTTTTTTTTCTTCCTAACACACTTACACATGTGTCTTATTATCCTAATGACACGTGGCTCCTTGCATGTATGCCCTTTGTCAACATCTAAGATTGTCACATGTCATAATACCATTTGTCTATTTTCCCTAATATCTAAAATACCCCAAAATTTCTAGAAAAATACCTAAAATTTCCAAAAATTCCAAAGTAATACCAATAATTTCCAAATAAATTTTCATCACTAATAAACTATAATTCTCATCTTAATCGTAAATTTTAAAACCAATTGTACTCGGAAATGTCAATGAATGCATGTACAAATATTTATATGAGTCCAAAAAGGCATATGCACAAATAAGCAAAAACTCAATTATGCAAAGCATACCATGCATTAAAGTTCCTTAATATTCTAACCCCAAATATGAGGCGTTACATAGTAGGCCAACACCCTGCCCCATATAACACGGTTGGTCGAATTACCATTTTATAGAACTTCCCTTTGAGTTTTACAAGGGCCTTTTTATTGCATAAAACACCTGATGTACTCTGCCATTGGGTCCACCCAGATTTAATACGATGTAATATATCGTCATTGATATTACCATCTCTTTGAATAATGGATCCGAGATATTTAAAACTTGATTTCTATGGTACGATGTCAGTGCTAATCGCTAATGCCGCCTCTTGTACCATCTAGCTACCTAAAAAGATGCATTCTAAATGCTTCGTGTTGGACTTTCTCATTCTAAAACCTTTCGATTCTAACGCTCCTCTCCAACATTCTAACTTGGCATTGACCCCCTCCTTGGTCTCATCTACTAGGACAATATCGTCAGTAAATAACATACACCAATTTACCTTTCCTTGAATATGTTTGGTAAGTTCATCTAACACTAATGTGAATAAAAAAGGACTTAAAGCTGAGCTTTGGTGTAGTCCAACACCAATAAAGAAAGCTTTTATGTCACCTCCTATCATCCTTATGCTAGTCAATGCTTCTTCATACATATCCCTAATCACTCTGATATACGTCCTAGGAATGTCCTTTACCTCCAAACACCTCCATAAGAGTTCTCTAGGAACCCTATCATACGCCGTCTCTAAATCTACAAAAACAATATTCAAATCCCGTTTTCGTTCTTTATATTATTCCATTAGTCTCTAAAGTAGATGTATTGCTTCTGTCGTGGACCTACCAGGCATAAATCCAAATTGGTTGGCCGATAAAAGTAGCTCTCTGGATTCTCTTTTCAATTACCTTCTCCCACAGCTTCATGGTATGACTCAGTAATTTAATGCCTCGATAGTTTTGGCATTGTTGAATGTCTCCTTTAGCCTTGTACAAGGGAATTAACCTACTCAATCTCCATTCATCCGACATCTTGGCTGACTCGAGGATCATATTAAAGAGCTGAACTAACCACTCAATACTGACAGCTCCTATTTGCTTCCATACCTCTATAAGGATGTCATCCGGTCCTACGGCCCTTACACTCCCCATCCCCCTCAAAACTTTTGTAATTTCTCCCCTTGTGATCATCCCTTATGACTACCTGTTTAGATATAGTCCCAACATAGGAGGTTCCCCTAACTCTATGTTGATTAATATGTCTTCATTATATAGGTCATAAAAGTATCTCTGCCAGTCGCCACTCTTAGTATGGAAGAGTAACTCTCTAGATGAACTACTAGCAGGAACAAATTTACCTAAAACACAATCAGTATAGAACTTTCACAATGTCATATTAGAAAACCGTTAAACGAACCAAAACTAGATATTAATGCATACGTGAATGTCTAGACAAGGTATATGGAATTGACAAATTTTTGAAAAGAACAGATCTCCCTAATCCTTTATAGACTGTCTTGAAATCGCTCTACCTCTATCGGCATACATGTCATCTTTAAGATTCAAGGAAGCTTAAAACAACATGAAGTATAGACCATCAAATGTGAATATATATAATAACTTCATCAAAGGAAATAAGATGTACATAATAACGAAAGAGACGTTGTCCAGATCATATTAAACACCTTGAAGTAGAAGATCGGCCATGGAAGGCAAACGATCCTTAGTGTATGAAGTGGCAGATTTTCCTGCATTATTTATTCCTTGGGTTGAGACAATTTTGCCACATTCCTCCCAATGAAAGGAATTACTACCATCCAGAACCAGTCTCCTTGTTGACATTCTTTGAATAAGATTTTGAATGAAATACTTTACATAATATACTAAAAAGGAAATAATTTATTTGTTGATTAAAATATTCAATTATAAACACAAATTAATGACTATCATAACTTAATTATAAATTACAATCATCTTCTTCTTTGGAAGAATAAGAATCAAACTCTAGCTCCTTTTTAGATCTCTGACCCTCATCATCCTCTCCAGATGAAATTTCAACATATTCGTTAGATGGATCGTTCAAAGGTTTATTATCGTCATATGTGATAGATGCATTTATAAAAGTGACATCTTCCTGGAACACTTCACTTTCAATTCTCTACTCTCCTTTTCCATATGATTCAAAAATACCTTTAGGTTTAACTTTGCAAACCGCCAACCAATCTGTCTTATCTCATCGTAAGCTTAAAAAAGGGACATAACACACTTGTTTTGCTTGCATTGTCAACACGAAAGGTTTAAATTGTCTCAATCTTTTTCGATAGTTGATTTCAACTAGATTGTATTGGCTATGCATTTTTTTTCAACATTTGGAGTCGGGTCATACCAGTCATATTTAAATATCACACATCGCTTAATTGACAATGCAGAGTATTCAACTTTAAGTATTTCAATAATTTTACCATAGTAATCCATCAATTCTCTCTGTATAGAAACTTCACTGTTTATTATTGCCATGCTATGACCATGATATTCTATATGGTATTTGTATCCATTCACGAAATACATCGGATACGATTTAACAGTTCGTAGAGATCCCTTTGCAAGATCACAAATGAACTTGTTCTCTATTGGATTTTCTAAAGCCTACATAAAAGAAATTATCATATCAAAGAGTATGATTTCATGAGAACACTTAAATATGGTATTGAACTATAAGAATATTTGTAATATAAACTTACATATCTCTCGAACTATCGATGAAAGTGTCTTTCAACTTCTTTATTTATATCATCCTGTGTGTTGTCCTGCAGTATCTCGCATAACAATGCCTCGTAAAATCTAAATATATTACTATGTATTTCAATTATGAACAACATAGAAATTTAAAGGAAGAAATAATCATGTTCAACTTACTTCACGAAAGGTAAAACCTCTTGACAGTTCAATTAAATGTAACTATGTGCAACCTCAATTTCTTCCTATGTTAACATTCTTCTTGTTGCACGTCCATATGTTCGTCTAGGATATGTGAAAATGGACAAGTTAGCATCAACACCATTCATTCCTCCCCCATCGCCATTATGAGGGGCTTTTCTTTATCTTGTGTGAACGTGCAACTCAAAATCATGTCCACAAAATGTACTGACTTCCTCTACTAAATAAGCATTACATATCGAACCTTCAACTCTGGCCTTATTTTTGACATTTTTTTCAAGTGATGCAAATACCTATATTAGAGAAAATGGTTATTACAATTTTGTAGTTAAAACATGTTAATATGGTTATTGCAATAATTTTTATCGAGTTATCTCTCAAATGGATACATCCATCGATACTGAACTGGATCGGCTAGTTTTGTCTCATGTGCTAAATGCACAGGTAGAGGCTCAGCCAAAGAAGCTTGGAGGAAAAATCTCTTTTTACTTGTACAAAGTTACTAGAATTTCTTTTCTAGTTTTTCCATTTCAGCTAACTTGATTTCAGATGATGTTAAACTTTTAAAAAACAAACTTAATTCTGTTAT
This sequence comes from Erythroxylum pedicellare, assembly GCA_027563575.1. Classification (NCBI taxonomy): domain Eukaryota; kingdom Viridiplantae; phylum Streptophyta; class Magnoliopsida; order Malpighiales; family Erythroxylaceae; genus Erythroxylum; species Erythroxylum pedicellare. The sequence goes on along the minus strand of JAOQMP010000208.1, from coordinate 22,622,499 downwards.
TGCTTCCCAATTCTTACTCAGTGGCAACTCCTAAAATGCAATTAGAATTAGCCTTTACATAAACACATGACAATCATGACTTTTCATCTCAAATAATTTGTTCTTTCTCAGGTCCACACACCTAGCCAAGTTTGAAACAAAACCATCAGGAAACTTTAGAATTTTCAACCATTCACATAAAAGCTCCTTTTTTTTATCCAAAGTGTAACATCCTTTTGGATATTTACCGGTACGAAGATCTTTATGTAACTTATTCCTTCTACAAAAAAGTTGCAAATCAGCTCGTGATTTTGCATCGTCTTTTTTCCTCCCTTCAATGTTCATAATGATATTGAACAAATTGTCAAAAATATTTTTCTCAATATGCATCACATCTAGATTATGACGTATCAAATTAGTTTTCCAATATTGCAAATCCTAAAAGATACTTCGTTTTCTCTAACCAAAGTTTTGACTAATGCTTGTATTTAATTCATCGGCTTCAAATTATGTTACTTTCAGCAAGCCTAATTCCTCAGTCTCTTGCAAAATCTCTTCACCAGCTTTGAGAGGAGGAGGAGGTGTTTTTACCATCATATTCTTAATGAACTTTTGTTTATTGCGACTAAATGGATGATCTGGAAGAAGAAATTTCCTATGATTGTTAAACTAACATATTTTGCCCCTGTTTGGAAGATAAAACGCATCAGAATCATTGCCACAATAAGGATAAGCCAATTTTTCAACTGTGCTCCATCCAGATAACATGGAAAATACTGGAAAATCACTAAGGGTCCACTTCAAAGTCGCTCTCAACACAAAATTCTGTTTCAGAGAGACATCATATGTTTGAACACCATATTCCCAAAGATGTTGTAATTCAGATATCAATGGTTATAAGAAAACATCAATTTTATGTTTTGGATTTGTAAGCCTTGGCACAATCACTGTCAAGAACATATATGCCTCTTTCATCACATCCAAGGAGGCAAATTATAAGGAGTAATTATGATTGGTCATGATGAATATTACTGGCTAGATTGACCAAAAGGTTGGAACCCATCCGTCGACAATCCCATCCTAACATTTCGACATTCAACTGCAAACTCAAGATAGGTGTCATTGAAATGTTTCCATACTAATGCATCTAATGGATGACTCATTACTCCACCTTCCTATTCGCATTCTGCATGCCATCTCATATGAGATGCAGTAACATCAGAAGCATATAGTCTTTGAAGTCTCGGAGTTAGCGGGAAAAATACATCCGCTTCTATGGTACTAATTTCTGTTTCATAGAACGCTTTCTAGGCTTAAACCTAGATTGACCAAAAAATTTGCACTCTTTTAATTCCACATCATCTCTCCAATATAACATACATCCCAATTTATAACAATCTATTTTCTCAACAGGCAAACCAAGACCCCTAATAAGTTTCTTCATATTGTAAAAACTATCAACCATTGTATGATCAGGAGACAATGATTCATTATACCACTGAAGAATTTTCTCAAAACTATGGTTGAAAATATGCCCTTCAGACTTTATGTTCAATATTCGAGCAATTGAAGACAATAGGGTCATTGTCTCACAATTTGGCCATAATTCTTGGTTAGCTGACTGTAGTAAGCCAAAAAACTGTTTTGCACGTGGATTAGATTCTTCAAGATTTTCCATATTTTCCTCAAAGGTACTACCGGCTACATCATAAACCATTTGCATGTATGAATTTTCAGTTCCATCCATATAATTTGTTCTAAATGAAATCTCCTTTTCAAACTCATTTAAATTGACAGACAATTATGCTTGATTACCCCTTGAGGTGCTACAAATGACCGGTTCCCCATGTCTTGTCCACTCAAAATAATTGGGGACAAACCCTTTTCTCAACAAATGCCCAATAACTTCGTTAATAGGAAGGAAACATTTGTGTTTGCACTTTTTACATGGACATCTAACCTTTGGCCCATCCATATATGCAGGTTGAGAATATGCTAATGAATAAAATCTTCAACTCCGGTAACAAATTCAGGATTAATGTAACCATCAGGTGTTAATCGTCTATACATCCAAGATTTATCAACATAACTCATTTCTACAAAACTTTTAATTTAAAACAGTGATTCCATAGTTAGTATCATTCATATTTTCCAAATATTACAAAACATCTAAGTAAGACTTGTGAATCAAGACAACAAGTTCTCGTTGTGACTCCTAGGCTCCTCGTATATTTCACCGATAAGCCTCACAGGAGCTCCATCATGGGTTATGGGTTAAGGTTTATGGGTTTTGATCTAAAATATTTGTAAACTTAAGATCGAACATATATGTTTGTAATCATATATGTTACATAATAAGTTTGATATTTAACCTATATTAAATATGTACTAGTGCTAGATATAATAAGTATTCATAAAAATATGAATACTTAATTTAATAAATTAGTTTAACATATACAATTTAAAAAAACCATGTAAAAATTTGCATATGAAAGGTAAACAGAACATAATCATATCAGAGAGCGTCAATGTAATAACAAATTGACATAATTAAGGTAATTGGAACAATAATATAAGTCAAACTCCTCCTATATTAATTCATTGATAAAACAAAGTTCATACTATAAACAAGTTTCAGTTCGTGCAAGCTAAACATCAGCCATGTAATACATTCAGATGGGAAGTTAAAACCGCAAACAAAAACCCAAATTAAACCAAGTTCAAAAAAAGATAGTAAAAAAATTCACTAACCTCAACCGACACGCAGAAGGTTCTTCCTGAACATACATGAAATAAAAGGATGGCGGAGCTAGAATGAAAAATACAGTAGATGCATATAAATTTAGATGAAGCAATTTCATTTAGACAAAAATAAAGGAGAATAATCTGATATTTAAGATATATGAACCTTCCCAACTTTTGACATCAAACATTGGTCATACTACATCTTCACTGTAGTATGGTAATTTCACTAATGAGCAACCACAGATAAGCAAAGTACAAAAGAAAATAAAAGTTTTACTAGAAACTAACAACACTAAATAAAAGTATGAAGCAACTATGGAATAAAAATAGAGAACAATACAAACAATATATATATAATGAGTGATTGCTAGTATAAATATCGAGTTTAATGTGCTAAAAAGAAATACAAAACGTAAGATGCATGTATGTTTATGTACCCAACTAATAACCTCAATGCAAATGCAATAGAAAAGTTAAAGAGATGTCAAAAGTTGTTCAAAATATAGAAAAAGTTTAAGATAATCAATGAAATTTAAATTTAAAACAAACAAGGTAACAAATGGTTATATTGTTTCTTAGAAATGAAAGGATATGGATTTTGAAAAAGTGTAATCATGTTGAATTTATAATTAATGTCACTTGAATTAAATTTATAAGTAATTTTCCTAAAATAAATAATTTACTAAATATTTTATGCACTAGAAATTTATCTAGTATGTATATGAAAAATAATAATAGTGTATTCCATTAATGTATAAAAAAATTTAAGCATTATTATATTGTTATTCATGCTTATTTATCTCTAATTTGCAACTTGTTTCTAAGTTGTTCTAGTTAAAATTAAATAATAATTAATTGTGATATTTAAATATGTGAAATTGCTATAATATTATGGCATTTATTTAAGTAAAGTTAAGATGTTAAGACATTGTTATAAAAACCATCCAGTTTCTATCTGCTAGTATCAAATTTGTATTTATGATCATCATCATGAAAGTAATTGATAATTATCATGTTATTTATATTGTATTTAGACTTTTGGCAATCACTTCTCTTTCAAATCTTAGTTGTTTCTTTAACCTCAAATATTGTTTTTTGCTTACTTACAACTACCAATCAAGCAATGACAACTCTGAAAATGCTAGGAGGAAACAAAAACAAGTATAATCTTATTATAAGTGATGTTAACATGCCAGGCAGGGATATTTTTAAGCTTCTCCAACTTATGGGGCTTCAAATGGACTTATCTGTCATCAATAAGCAAATTCCCTATTTTGCTATGTTTCTATTTCTTTCTTTCTTTTCTGCACTGATATTAGTTATTTCAGTTCAACTATTACTCTAGATTATAATAACTTTATTATTTTAGAAACGTGATTTTCTTTTGTTTATTTTCTATTACAATGATCATCCCTTTTTTTTTGAAACGTTATCAGGTGCGCTCAGCACATATTATTAATATCCAAAGCTAAAACGTCATACAAAAAAGGTGGAGGGCATCCCCCCCCATTCAAAACCAGACATAAAATTAGCTGCCCTAGCTATCGTATGAGCAACTTGATTCGCTGGCTTCCTAATAAAAGCAGTAGAAACAAATTGATGCTCATTAAGAAGAGCTTTACAATCCTAAAGAATAATTGAAAAGTAAGAAGGAAAAATATGTGTAGATGTCAAGAATTAAGTAATTATTTGACATTTAGTTTCCACACATATTGGGAAAAAAGAAAACCTTTTGATCTAGCAAAAACATAAAGCTTCGCCGATTTGAGGATCTCGTTAACCCGATAAAATCATTAATTTGCCAGCACAATTCTGTCCTTGAGAATCCCAGATTACCATTCCTAGTCCATAAAAATCAGATGTCAATAGCGCCTACATTTAAACTGGTTCGATCGTGGAGCTTGCCATTTGGATGGAGATTGTTGCTGTTGTTTGGATGGCATGTTATTTCTCGTCTGTGCTGCTTGCCATTCTAGTAAAGTTGTTCTGGCCCGACTAATGATGAAGGATTTGTCATGAAGTTTTTGTTGCCATACAAATTCATTGCGGTGAGTCCATAAACTCCATATAATCATACATACCTCCTCCTTTTGTGCATTTGTGAAGCAAGTCATAACCGAAGCAAGCCAATTATGTAATGATGTATTAGGAGACACATTCCAGTTCATAGAAGATAATAACCAAACAGATTGAGAAAACTCACAATGAAGTAATATATGTTCTTTAGTTTCCGTTGCTTTACCACATATAGGACAAGTGTCATTTAAGTCGATGTGTCTCCTTTTTAAATTTGCTCTACATGGGAGAGTATTCCTTAAAAGACGCCAGATAAGTATTTTTACTTTACCTGGAACATGAACCAGCCAAAAATTTTCCCATGGAAATCCCGTGGCCTTGAATTCTATATTGACGCTCTCCATACCAATTCTATAGCCTTCTTTAACTCTGTATTTCCCTAATTGTTGAAAATCTTTAACTCTATATTTCCCTGATTGTTGAAAATCCATATCCAACCGTCTTTGATCCTTGAGAAGTCGAGAGGATCTGTAGCATAAGTTCTGCATCTCGTGTATTAAAGGAGTGTCTGATCAGTTCTTCATTCCAGCGATGATTCATAATAAGGTCAGCTACATTATCAAGATTTAACTGCTCCATGTATTCTGTCTGAATATTCGGATCCCTATCATCCATTAAACAGGGATCTCTCCATATATGAATGTCTTGCCCATTGCCAACTCGTCTCCTACATCCTTAAAGCATAATCATTTTTTCCTGACATATGCTTCTCCATATTTAGCTTAGATTGTTTCCCAAAGCTGCTGTAAAGAAATCAGCCTTAAGGAAATATCTGACTTTTAGAATTTTTGCAGTGATAGATTTTGGGTATTTAAGCAACCTCCATCCTTGTTTTGCCAAAAGAGCAAGGTTAAATTGCCTCAAGTCCTGATATCCTAATCCCCCATATATTTTTGGGATCGCCATCCACTTCCACCACATCCATCTTATACCATTAGTCTCTCTTCCTCCATTATGCCAGAAGAATCCATTCATCAAATTCTCCAAATCCTTGCAAGTATCCAGTGGTACAAAAAAAGCGACATGAGGTAATTCGGCATAGCTTGTGCCACAGTTCTCAATAATATATCTTTTCCCGCTTTTGACAGCACTTTAGCTTTCCAACCTTGCAATCTCTTTGTTAGCTTCTCTACCATATAATGGAACACGTGTCGTTTATCTCTACCAATAACAGACGGCATACCCAAGAAATTAGTATGACCAGCAATCTCCACAACCCCTAGAATTTGACAAATCAAATGTCTCATTGTAGGTGCAGTATTAGGAGTAAAAGAAACACCTGATTTGGAGAGGTTAATTTGTTGTCCCGAAACTACCTTATACAGTTGTAGGATACTCTTAATTGTACCGTCTCCTCCACTGTAGCTCTAGTGAAGAATATAATATCATCCGCAAAAAACAAGTGAGACACCGGGATGGCCCCTCGTGCAACTAAAGCCCCATGAATGCGACCTTTTACCTGAAATTTACACAGGCTAGCAGATAATCCTTCTGTACAAATGATAAATAAGTATGGAGACAACGAGTCTCGTTGTCTTAATCCCCTACTAGGGATTAAAGGACAATATTCTTCATTACCTCGAACAAAATAATAGGAGGCCGATGTAACTACCATCATAATCTTAGTAACCCATGTTTCATCAAATCCCAATTTCAACATAATCAACTGCAAATACTCCCATTCTATCCTATCATAGGCTTTACTCATATCTGTTTTGAGAGCAAGAGAACCCAATTTTCCTTGAGTTTTCCTTTTAAGAGAATGAAACAGCTCATATGCCACTATAATATTATATGTGATTAAACAATTAAGAATGAAAGCACTCTACGTATTTGATATGATCTGAGGTAAAACCTGTTTTAATCTGTTGGTGAGAACTTTGCAGACAATTTGATCTGTGACATTGCTCAAGGAAATGGGTCGTAGATAAGCTATTGTTTCTGGTGTTTTCTTTTTAGGGATAAGTATAATATTTGTTCTGTTTGTACCAGGCATGGGAGCATCTCCATTTAAGCTTTTAAGACATTCTTGAGCAACATCCATTCCAACTATATCCCAGTAGGTTTGAAAAGATCTCGGATTGAAACCATCTGGTCCCGGCGATTTATCAGGGTGCATGGATAACAAAGCTTGCCGCACTTCTTCTATTGTATATGGGGCCAATAATAATTAATTCTGAAAAGGAGTGACCTTACAATCCACGTAGTGTAAAATTGGGCTTGTATCTCCGTGTGAAGCTGTGAATGATTGTTGGTAATAATCCAAAAGCATGCTCAGTAGTCCCGAATCCCAATCAATCCACTCACCATTACTATTTTTGAGCTTAGAGATGAAAATTTTCAGGTGCTTGTGGGAAGCCATCAGGTGGAAGAATTTCGAGTTGGAATCACCTTCGGCTAACCAATGTTGTTTTGCCTGTTGTTTCCAGTACACTTCATGTTGTAATAATAACTCATTGTACTTGTGTTCCAAATCTCTCAACTGTTCCATGTTAATCGTCGATTGTCTTCGCAAGAGGGCCATCTGTTGTTTGACCTGTCTAATTCTATTCTAGAATTCTTGATGGTGAGATTGCGCCAATGTTTGTAATAGTTGAGAAAAAGAGATTAGTCGTTTTTTAAGAGAATGAAAATTACCTGTCACCCATCCCCTGCTTATCATTTGTCGATAATCCTCATCTACGATCCACACGTTCTCGAAACGAAATCTTCGTTGGACATACTTACTTTAACTGAACGCCCAGCGATAGAAAAATGGTAGACATCGAAAATATGGTAGACCAAGAAGTTATACCCACCGCTTGATCCAATCTCTCCCTTACCATAGCAGATTCAACTCTCTAGTTCTCCCAAGTGAAGACAGAACCCTCAGCCCCCAAATCATGTAGATGACAATCCAGAAGAGCCTGTTTAAATCCCTCCAACAAAGCTCTAGGATGTGGGTGATTACCCTGTTTCTCATATAGAAACATAATATCGTTGAAATCGCCAATGACACACCATGGTAGGCTCAATTGAGCTTGGAGATTTCGAAGCAAGTCCCATCCATGTCTCCGATTATTGCGTTCTAGAAAGCCATAAAAACCAATTAAACGCCAACGTTTTATGCCTTCAATACAAACCTCTACGTCAATATGATTTCGTGAGTAGCTTATTAATTGGGCATTTTCTTTTCTTTCCATAACAGAACCAAACCTCCTCTTGTTCTAATTGGGTCAACAAAAAAAATACCTGCAAAACTTAAAGTTGTTTTAATACGTAAAATTTTTTCTCTGCTAATTTTAGTTTCCATAAGGAAAATAAAATTGGGTCTCTTGTCGGACACCATGTCCTTTAAGGCTCAAACTGTACGTGGGTTCCCAAGCCCCCGACAGTTTCAGCTTAATGTACTCATGAATCTCGGTGGGCTTAAGAACCAAAGCCCACCAGATTAAAGTTTTTTGACCCAGTCTCGAGACTACTCGGAATGACCTCTTCCTCCATGTTTCCACTTTCAAATTCCACTTCTTCTTGGAGACGTCTTCATTTAGGGTCAACTACCGTGATTTTATCCATTACTGTATATATCGAAGATGCGGCTTTTGCGGGACTTGCAACTATCAAGTTATCTATTTGCTTGCAACTATCAAGTTATCTATTTGCTGATACTACCCACCATTACTCCGTGATCCACTATTTACCAGATTAGCATTTGGAAATTGAATCCCTTGAAGTTCGACTTCATTAGTGGTGTTTCCTATTTCAGTAGGGATCGTCAGATTGGATCCATTCATCGTTGGAATATTTAAGAAACTATCATTTAATTCTTCCGTAATATCATTTTTCGATCGTAGCCATTTAGCTCCGACTTGGGTTGGTTTCTTGGATTCAGCTTTTGACCACGATCCATAGGCAAACTTCTCTTGAGAAATTTGTGGATGTTCATACAGGAGATGAAAAAAACGATCAGTATGACCTACTATGCCGTAAAAATAGCAGAATGTATTCAGTTGTTCATACTTAAAATCTAAACAAACTTTCTCCCCTTGTGGTCTCTTTACGAAGAGTTTCCGTTTTAGTGGCTTGCGGATATTAATTGCCACTCGAATCAGCATGAAATCCCGCCATATACGTAAGAAGTTACGTGGATCTGATTCAATATACTCTCCGATGTAGTTTCCAGCGTCGACGACAATTCTTTCAGACATAAAACCATTAGGAACATTATGAATCTGACACATAATTCCAGTGTTACCAACTCTACTTAACGAGAGTTCTCATTGGGCTGTAGTTTGTGTAACAAAAGCAGGATTTGTTGATAATTCTATGGAGCATCTTGAAGCACCCTTTCCATGTCGAGGTGATGAAAGAATTGAAAAATGAAGATGTTATTACTAAGTTCTTTTATCATAATACGTTTGACAGGACGCCACATGCTTGCCATAATCTGTTTAAAGATTATAAAGTTTATCATCTTCTCCGTTACCAATTAGCCTATGACATAGTGTTGCCATTCGGGGGCTGTTACACCCTGTTCACCGCCGTCTGCATCATCAATGTATTCAAGTATACCCTCGTACTCTTCCACAGTTAAGCGGTGGTATATCTCATGCACCTGTCTATCTTCTTCAGTTTCCATAGCCATATGAATAAGTAAAATATGTTATGCAGAGGATAAAACAAAACGCAAACACCAAGAAACAAAACTAGTATTTAATATAGGAAGTGAGGATGAGACTTGTTATCTAGAAACAAGAGGGAGAGAGTCTCAACATAGCGAGACAGAGCAGGTTAATTATCAATTAATATGATCATCCCTATTTGAATCCAAATAACTTTACTATGTCATCTTCATCCTAAGTTTAATGACTACAGGACATATTAAGAAAACAACTGTTCCATATGCAACTTGAATCACTTCACCAATAAGGCTAAATCACTTCACAAGTAAGAATAAAATCATCAAATAAGGCTAAACATTAAAAAATATTATTTGATACATTATCCTTAATCATCAAATAAGGTTAAATCATCAAATAGGCTCATCCATTAACTCACTTTCTGATACAAATCAACTTCATCATCACACATTAACAAATTTTTCAAACAAGAGGCATTTCATCAAACACCTAATATGCATCAACAAATCATCCTAAATTCATAAGCAAATTTAAAATCTAAACCTTCTAACACTAACACAAGTATCTTAAATGTTCTTATCCATTCATAAAATACTCAAAACATACAAAACAAAATACTCAAATATTCTCAAATCAAACCACGATGAAACTTTATACCTCCACGAGTTCGCAAATGGTAGGAGAAGAAACCGAGCTTCTGACACACCACCAACTGACTACAGTGCCGATGACAATGCACAACAACACACCGAAGAAGAAATCACAAAACGGAGGAGAAGAAGAAAGACAAAGTAGAGCCGACGGTGGAGGGAGAGGGGAGGGACGCTCGGGTGTGTTTTAGCTTAACCAAAACGACGTCGTGTGGTATATCGTTCACCGGCAATTAGACGACAACGTATTGGTTTCGAGAGTTAGCAACAAAATTTTTCATCGTTAACGCTCTGTTGGATAAGTCAAAACTTCACCATTCCGCCACAAATTCCCAACTTAATTGCTGACGGTATTTTTCCGTCACTAAATTATATTTTCCCTAAACTTTGATGACGGATAAGTAAAAACTGTCGCAAATTCCTTATTTTCTTATAGTATTTACCGATGCATACCTTTACCGTCGCAAAATTTTATCACAAATTGATTTTCCTCTTTATTTAGCGACCAATATTTCATCCATCGCTAGATGGATTTTTTCCTGACAATCTTCTGGATGGAAATTTTGTTTCTGTCAATACTTGCCAATAGAAATTTTGTTTCCATCAATAATTTGCACCGGTTTAAATTCCTTGTTAATTTTAACTTTTCTTGCGGCGACGGCAAGTGCAGAAGAAGATATTACCGTACAGATGTGCAGACTACCTATATGTATACACGATAAATATTTAACGTTTTTATCTTTTAATGTGTGGGTGTGTGTGAAATAGACAGCTTGGACAAAGACTTTTCGTCCACAAGAGGTAGTAATTATTAAGAAGAGAAAGCTTACCATATTTTCAAAAATATAATCTTGATTAACATAACGACTAATGCCGTCTGAACTTTGGCGTAACTTGGACAAGAATAAAGTCGTGATGATTTATCATTAAATACCAATAGCGCCCAAATTCTCCTGCGGTAGGATATACCGTGGGGATATGACTTGGGCCGTTTGGATGCTTGCTTCTTCAAAAACTTACAATGACATAATTTGCCCGACTAAGATATTTACTCCAATTACTTCAAAAATTGTCTTGAAGCATATTCTTTTCAATCTAATAACTTTTCGTTATCCTTTTTACCTATTCTTAACTGATAGGTTTTAGTTAGAATTCTTCAGTAAGAGAATTCTTTAAACTTTGCAATTTAAATAAAAAGAAAAGCTTATAAGAATAAAATAATATTAAGGATTCAATTATAACCTTCTAAAAAGCTTTAGAACGCGAATTAAAAAAACGAGATATTTTTTAATTAATGATACCCTATTTAGCTTCTTCACCTTTACTTTCATGTTACATTGCATCCCCCATCAATCATCCAATTTAAAATACAACCTTAAATATACAAAAGCAAATATTACATGGAATGACGACCATCTGACTTTTCTTGCACATGTCTTTGTTCTTGAATCTCTTCTAAATCTTCATCGTCTCCCTTTCTACCCGCTTGCTCTTTCCAAAATGCTACCAATTTTTTCAACCGAGCGACCTCTTTCGAGGAAATATTTTTACTTGGATCATTCACTATTGACCGTACTCTTGAAGCATACCTAAATACGAATAAGAGTGGAGGGAAATGTCAATAGCAAATAAGCAATCTAAACCGTAAAGCCTGAGATTAGTTTATAAGAACAAAAAATTAGGAAGCTTACATTAAAGAATTATAAGTCTCATCCAAATTTGACTCTGCAGGGGACACGTTAACGAACATTAGTGTTTTGGCATTACCACCAAGAGAATCACTCATTAACATTGTTAATTTGTGATTTCTATATGGTATATGTTGGCCACCAGAAGACAAAGCACTGATCACATCCCCAAGTGCTGAAAGAGATTTATTGATACTTTGTGCCTCTTTCAGTTGACAACCTGATGAGCCAGATTTTTTTACTCTTTCTGAACCAGCAAGGTCAACAAAACTTATCTGCACTTGACAAAAAATGACACTTTGAATTTGAGATTAAAAGGAATAAGATCATAGGAAATCTTAGAAGAAATGACTTAATCAGTGTAGCAAATAAAAATACCTTTCCCCTTGCAACAGATTGAGTTTGTAGGTTGGTACTCTCAATAACAATTGAAAGTACCAAATGAGATCTTGAACTTTCTAGATTCATTTGAGTCCCAGACGTATGTCGTTGTTCGTATCCTTTTTGGATAATGGTTTGGAGTTCCTCATATGTCGTGATTGACACAACTGTCACATTTTCTACCATTACCATACCCTGATTCACATTCGAGTACATGAAAAACACAAACAAAAGCCACCACATTAATAGAAAATGTAAAACTGGAACTGAAGAATTTCCCCACACGTAAAAAGATTTTGTGAAAGAACAATCACCTTTGCATCTTTCTTGATATCCAGCTTTGAGGGCTTCACATTCTTTGGCAATAAAAGGTCTACTAGAGTATCTTGATACAACTCTACTACATATGCCTGCAACATTTTGTATTTAGTAAACCTACATCTTACAAAAGCCAAGCGCTCTAACATTGTTTCTCATTCATTTTGATTTTTTGTAGTAAAGCGATAACACAAAGAAATTCTAACTTAGAATACGGAATCAAACAGATAAAGGATATAGTTAGAGAGACAGTTACAAATATTTCAAATTATTGGCTGAAGCAATGTTCCTTAAGTCAAATTACCTTCAATGAAAATGAGAATTTGTTGCTATCACGTCTCAAGATTTTAAACAACTCAGCAGTTGCTCGTGGTGTCAATCCAGGCTCACTTTCAGAGCCATAGATAGTAAATGTCTTTCCAGAACCAGTTTGACCATAAGCGAATATGCAAACATTGTATCCGTCCACAGCAGATTGTACTAAATACTAATCATATTAAAAAGGAAAAAGGAAAATGTCGCAAATTAGTTCCAGATAAATGACCCTGATAAATCACAGAAGTCTGGTTAAACTCACTCTTGTATCCTCGAATACATCTTCCTGAATGGCTTTGCTATCAAACACTCGATCATATGTATGTTGCTTCACTTTATCATCTTTCCATGGATGTTCAATAGTAAACTCATCTGAGCTTGTAAGGAGGTCTCTTTCTTTTTCATAAATTTCTTTATCATTTAAAGGTCTTAGCCGACAAAATACCCTGATCTTCCCTTTCATATCTAAAGATAATGGAATAGCAAGTTAATTTCACTATAAGAAAGCATACTTAAATAATAATATAGAAGTTATGCAAAACAGAAGTTATGGAATAGCAAGGACATTAAGAGAAGACCCAACAGCAGCATTAGAATGGTGGTAACAAGAATGGACCATTGAAGTCTATGTGATGTAATTCCTTATTAAGGCAGCCTAGGTTATTACTTGCATCTGTTGTTTTCTACATTAATCTATTTCATTCCAATTGTGAGAAGTATCTTTCCCTATCTCTTCTCTACCAAATTTGATCTTCCTTGTTTTTTTTTCCTTAAGGCCTACAACCCTGGTTGCTAGAATCACTATCTCTCTTCACTGGACTCCGGGTATTCAGAAAATTATGGATGCATATGTTGATGTTCTATTTTCACTCCTACTCATCTTGCCAGGTAAAGACCATCGTAGATCAGCTACTCAGGTCTCAGATTACTAAACTGTTTAGTTTTAAGTGCATGTCCTGTGATTTATTTTGCACAGTTAATTTCAGGTTGAACTAAGTTTGAATAAGTCTTCTAACTTGATCTGAAGTTCCAAGTCAAGAATTTGAACAGGAGAAAGTCCTCCTATTTGGCAACATGGGATGCGGAGATATAGTTTGCTGGAAGAACCTTTTGATTTAACACTAAAAGAACATCTATAATCAACTTTTGGGTTGACAAACCCTCTAATTACATAAAAAAGAGTAAAATAGGGGAGGGACAAGTTCTCAAAACTTTTTGTTTCTAATTCTGGGCATCATTGTGAATGTTGACTATGCAGTTTAATCCCAAATATTATATGCTAGTATATACTGAGAGTTAAGGTTGCTTAACCTTCTATGGTATTAAAATAGCGCTTTCGTAAAACTTGTTCTTCCTTGTACATAATTTCCAGCTCAGCAAGTTGGGCTGCCTGCATCTTCAATATGGCTGCAGTTTGTTCATTCTTTCTATCAATGTCCTGAAAGTAGCGAAACTTATCAGGTACAGATGCTTATCATTAATGAATCCAATGGATATTTGTGAAACAGCCCAGTTAAGTCTTCTATTTGAACAAAGTTTATACACTGAAATAAAGATTCATTAAAAGATGATACCTCTTTCATTTCTCTCAATTCCTCTAATTCCTTCAAATTATTCTGCATGACAGTTAACTCCCCATTCCTTGCTGTAAGAGTTGATTCCAAAGCCACTAACTTTTGTGTTAACCCCTCTAGGTTCTTCTCAAGCTCTGTCACTTGGAGCTTTAAAGATTTTCGCTCTACATGAAAGTTCTTTTCAAGAACTTCAATCTGTGTAAAGAGAAATTAACCAATTTCTTACAAAGTTCAGTTAAATAAAACTTGAGTTTTTGTGATTATACCTGTTCAATTTTCTTGTTCTCAATTTGAGCAATCTTTTGCTCTAATAATGATTTCTCATTTGTCAATCTTTTCACAGTTTCTTTTGTTGCATTCAATTCTGCATTCCTTTGTCTTGATTCATCCTCGAGCTTGCGGGATAACTGCATCACATAGTCCAAGTAATGTCTCCATATCAAAAAGTTCACCGGAGCACACAGTGTGAAAAACTTCATCCCAGTTTAATCAAATCAACCAGATCAAGAAAAATAAATAAATATCTAACAAGCCAATCTAGATAACATGATTTCACCTGGTTGTCTGAACCAATTGTGTCCTTCTTGGTTTTAGTCTCAGTTGTTAAATTAGTGAGGTCGGCTAACCTTTTCTCCATATTTTTCTTCTCCATCAATGCAGCCTAGCATAAAATTTCACCAAGTTAGAATATTCAAGAGAGATCTACATAGGATAAAACGAAGAGCTAAGAACTCTGGATGAATTACACTAACCTGAAGTGCTGTATCTTTTTCTGAAAACAGCACCTTGAGTCTGTCATATTCGCTCACAACCTCTGCTATATTTTGTTGCTCAGTTCTCAAAGAAACTCTCAAGCTCTTCAATTCTTCTTGCAATTCCACTTCCTGCTTTTGCTTCTCATGCAATTCTTCCAATAACTGAATCAATTTAACCCATAATTCAATACAATCTAAAGGAAAATATTTTTTATTTGTTCTCAACGCAATTCGTTTGAAGAAATAATGAATCAACTAAATATCAGTCCAGGTTCCTCACCTAAGGCTACTTTACACTTAGCTAAAGCCTTGGCATAGCTCTGAACAAGCATATGATACTCTAGTAAGTGCTGATAAATATAAATATCAAGTAAACTAAACATGCAATCTCAAACATGAAAACCAAGGCACATTCACGTGACATTGTCGGTAGTGAGTGGTAAGAGAGGCACTAGGTAGATTACTAGTTCCAATAATCAATATATGTCAAAACGAAGAAAAATGAATTCTTCAATCTTTTAGCCTCTTCATCTTGGTCAGAAGAATCTTTGAGGCCTCATACACAGCACCTTAAACACCATAAGAGTTCATCATTATAATTAGATGGTACAAAGAACCACTTAGCGTTTTACATAATGAATTCAAGGCTTACTTGATCAGTTTTCTTCTGGTATTCTTCCATGCTTTTAGACAACTCCTGTATACGACTTTCATACTCATCTGCATTATGATGCTTAGCATTGCTAGAAGGATCTCCATTCATTGGGCTGCTAGCCACAGACCGAGCCTTGGAATATCGACGTAACATGACATCATTTATATGAGTTTGAAGAGCGACACAAATTTCTTCTCCCTGATAAACTAAGAAATTTTAGTTGCATCAAGAGTACATATAGTCAACCAACCATGGAGTAATGAATTGCAAAGTTCCAACAAAGATGACGTTGGAATTATATGACCTGCTTTGTCTCAAACTGGAATATATGAAGAACACCTGCAACTCTCATCTTAAAGAATACAGCAGTATTGCTACTACCAAACTGCATTATGTCCCTCAACTCTGCTGAATGTAGGTACTCCTTAGGGACTGGACGGAAAAAGTGCACCTGTGGAGAAATCAACATGGCAATTTATGCTAAAATCTACAGTGTTCTGTATTGATAAGCAGAATAACCTTAATCTCAATTGTAATGGCGCAATTAGCCATGTTTATGATCTGGGAACTTACTCCACGTTTATTAATGCCCAAAATAATCCGTCCAGGTAAAAGCCCAATAGGATCATCAATCTTGCGAACACCAAAGAAAATTGAATTCCCATATGGAAGTGTCCTCAATATCCGCAGAAACTGCTGTCTTGCATCATCCTTGGTCAGATGTTCCTTCATGTAAAAATAACTTTAGATTTAAAATATTTCATTCAAGAATATCATAGCCACAATAAGATGCTTTCCAAAAGTAAATGCACATTCAAAAGCTATTAATTGCTTGGGAAAGATCAGTCATGCAAGAGTCAAAGTACGTAAAGTGGAGTTCTTGATCTCTCTTCTTTCCTTACCTCTCCTCGCCAACACACCCCACCTCAGGCAACTTCTCCATCTTTAAAAATGGAGTACAAATGACTTATAAGCTTTCAAACTTTAAAAACAAAGATAAAGTATCGATAAAAAGAGAACTAGAAAACAACGCTTTTGGTTCTTATTGCAATGAAGTAGCATTGCAAAACATCTTTAGATTGAATCATAATATGACTGTTAAACACTTTGAAGTTCATCCTTCACTAATACCAATTATGTGAAGAAAAAAATCAACAAAAACTGGCAAACCCTTGGTTGAAGCCAGGGCAAATGGAAGTTGTAAAGTCAAGACCAAGGATAATACATTTCAAAGAGATAGCAAAGTTTCATCAAAACTGCAGGAGCAGCTTAAATCAAGCAATCACATCAATAACAGTCAGTTAGAGCAAATTGTACAGCAAGTTCAAAACTCTAATTATGGCAGAGTATAATTCAGAAAAAGAAAGTCTGAACTTATATACTTTAACAAGAGTTATGAGAAACACTCAGATATTGGTACTTACCATTGATCGATAACGAGAAAGAATATCCAGTTCCCATTCTCGCTTTGCTCGGGTTATTGCAATTTGTCTCGGTAAAAATCTTTCAAGGAGAGAAGTCCAGTCACTGGAAAATGAAAACCTCAGCAGATTAAATGTCACTGAAACAAAGAGTAACTAGGTACACAAAATCAATCACTCTCAGAAAACTAAATAATGAAGCAGAATCAAATCAAGCACAATATGTCAATGTCAACAATGGGAATTACACCCCTAACATATAACTTCATCTGAATAAGGGAACAACTACTGACGTGCATGATTCAGGGCTACCGACAAATCCAATCTCAACTAATATTTGCAAGGCAGACAACTGTGCAGCATCATCCCTTCCAACAGGGTAATTCCCTAATATGTAGTCATGCTGCAACTGTAACAATACAATCATGGACAAAAATTTAGCAGCTAGAACATATACAAGATGTAAAAAGCTTGAATAAACAAAATAAAACTGCATACTAAAGTTGAAGCTGTTTAAAAACAATCTAATAAGGGTTTACGTACTTGAACATATGATAGTTGCAAAAACATTGGATCTGTGACAGCCTCATCTGATTCACGAAATAGCTTTTTCTTAAATGTCAGTTTGCAATGAACAATTTCTCCTTTACTTCGATCCTTGGCTGCCTTGAATTCTGCCAATAAGTCCCCAATATATTTGTTATCATCTAACCCAATATATTCCTCTGCATGAGAAGAAAGCGTGAGATTAGATTCCTGCAGCAATTTATATCTATTCAGGTTTAAAGTGAAGAAGATGCATAGTACATACCATTCCCAGGATCAGATGATTTAGAACCAGCAATAAGTTTACGGCATTCAAAAAGGCCGAAGCTAGAACATGCTGAAAGTTTAATTATCCCTGCAAGTTCCTGAAGAAGAAATAGTATTCAATAGTGTAGAAAAAGGCTTCCAAAGTAGGAGAGTGACAGAAAGAGGTTAAAAGATTGTCAAGATTTTACAGAAATTATATGCACAGGCAATGCTGCAACTTTTGACAAAACTATGATCAGCCACAAAGAAATGATCGTTAGATTCCTGTATTCTTGTTTTACTTTCATTAAACAGGATGATTATTGTATCAAGATAAACAAGCACCTTGACTCATCACATTATCATGTTTGAAGATGCTCAGTATGATTTAGTCTAACTCCAATAGTGATAGGTTGCAGGAATAAAGTAGGCTCATAAAGGACAACAATGAAGGTATGTTATTTCCTCATATTCCAGAAGGCTACAAGAGAAAATCCCACACTGCATTGAATTTAGTTGAGCATATGCACGGTGTGGCCCAAGTTTAAACATTGGAACTTGCACTAACCAGTAACCAGTCCAGTTTGAAATTGGAACAATTGCAACATAGGCCATCAGAATGTTTCCATCCTCATCTTCGATGAGCACCTATAGCTACCTTTACAAAAGCGTGCATGCAACAAGTAAAATTGAAGAGTCATTAAAGTACCTCAACAGCATCAGACACTGTTGTTGCCATGTCATAAGTGATTTCTTCAAAAGTTTCATCCAAAAAAAACACTATTGTTGTAAGTTTTCGACCAGTTAGAAGAGCTTCAATTTCCTCACGTCCCGGTATAGTATGTCTTGGACCAGCTTTAACTGAACGCTTCAAGGCATTCAATGTATTTGATGCAAGGATTTGGACCTCAGAATCAGTATTCATACCATATGCTACATTATGAACATATTCCGATAAATATCCACCAATGTCCTTGCTGGGAGGCATAGAAGATGCGCATAAATACATTAACTCCCATGCTTTAATCAACCATTGCCTGCAAAATCACCAAGCTTTGTAATTAAGTGGTTAGCAGTTACAAGGTGAATAAAATTAACAAAGACAATAAAAATTTACAATGCACACTAGTCTATAAGCCTTTCCTCATAAGCAGAAGATAATTAAGGGAGATTGAATGTCCTTAATTAGAAATTTACTGACTATCGAAGGCAGAACACTAAACAAAAAGAAGCATGAGTTAAGACATACTTACCTGTCAGGATTATTTCTAGTCTGTTTTGAAATCTGGGCAAAAAGTTCATCTCGAAGTTCTGCACGCTTCAGTGTATGCTTGTACAATTTTCCAACAAGTTCAATTCGCTCATCTAAACTTGTTTGAGCTGCTCGATCAGATGAATCCACTCCCATGTACTTCAAAATTATTAGGAATAATTTTGTAGCTCGGCTGATGAGATCACTATTAATTTTGAGCAATGAAGTTGGTATAGGATCCTGTAATGAAGCTGGAACTTAGCTTTGCATAAGGTTAGTTTGCATAAGAACATTATTGCATAAAGGCAATATGATGTTGCAACCTTTTGGAAACACAGCATATCTTCAAATGTGAATTTTTCCCGAACTTGAGGGCCTACTGATTTTTTAGAAAAGAATCCACGTTTTCCGGTAGATTGCATCTGTTTCTGCATCATCCTTAAAAATCCTTCAACCTGCACAATAGAATCACATGGTAGGTTACAAATGTCAAAAAGTGTAGAGATTAAGCAAATCTTGTACATTCAGTACAGAAGATTTTGTAATAACAGTTGCATCTTCGCCATGACAATGTTATGTACCTGAAATTTTTCAATCAAGGGTATAGCACCAGCAAGTTCCGCTGGGACAGAAGTTGAGAAGACTTGTGTACTGTCAGAAACAATTAAATACAAGCATTAATGCTTAGAATCTACACCAACTTTGCAAATGGAAAGCCTCTATTGAGCGCTGTAAAGCTATTTAATTTCTAAAAGCAACAAAAAATAGATAAATAAAAGCGAAACAGGAAAAAGGTAAATTAAGTGGACTGGATCATTTGCAAGTTTTCAACATAATAAACAACAAAGCAAGTATAAAACAGCTTCAAATATAAGAGATGAAGAAACTTAATCACGATGCTCACTGTGTTTGCGAGAAATTGGAACCATCACTGTCGTATCCATCTCCATTGGAGACAGAGGCGGAAGAATGCAAAGAAATGTCATCATTACCATTGGCCGAGCGAAAAGAAGACATACTCGTTCGTAAACTTTGAGCCAGAGAAGGCTGCATCTCCATTTTCATAACACAAAACAAGCCTAATTACGTCTTAGAAACTGCAAATCGAAAAAAAACAACAGAATTTATTAGTTAGCACAAAATGGTGTAAGCCACATTTATGAAAACCTAACGATGAACACGAAGAAGACGCAGGCACAAGGACTAAGCAGCATCGATCTTAGGAAGGGACATTGAGCAAAAGACAGATCCAGCAAGAAAATAGAATAGTCAGAGATATCGATTACCTCCAAGCCGACGCGAGAGAGATGGATGAATCTAGCGAGTGGTGTAGAGCCAAATGGCGGGGCAAGAAGCGGAGACGAAATGATGTTTGTTGAGAGAGTCACGAGAGAGCGAGTGTGAGAGTCTGTATTAAATGGGGGAAAATCAAAATGGTTTTAAATTCTAAAATTCCTCCAACTTTGTACAGTAAGTACATCAACCCCTCCAAAGACCCAATTCAAAAAGTAGTAGGTGTATGTATAATGCTTCATCTCAATCTAAATCTGGTTGTTAGAACCAAGTCGGGATTCTATTTCTTCTACATTGTGATATCCGTATCCCCCCAGCACTATGGTAACGTTTTCTCTTGTCGTTTTCTTCAGTTTGTGCGCAAGAAGGCAGATGCTCGGCCCAACTAGTTATTACCGAATGATTTCTACTTTCTACAGCTTTTGTCCTACCTATCGGCGTTCGAATTCTGATCATTAAATTAATTTTTAAAAAACCAAGCAGAGAGATTGGGCTTCCAACCTTATTTGTTATTTTTTTTTATGAAAGAAAAAAGCTGAAACAGATTACAACATAAGTTTAGGGAAGCCAATCCCCGACATATCCGCTACAAGGAGAAAATGGCACCCGATGGATGGAACTTCTAGATAGGTGATCCTTATATCGAAATGAGTGGCGTAATTTGCGAGTCAGTCGACGCATCTATTGCTCTTTCGATATATGTGGCAATAAGCAACAGTCCAGTTTCGGGTGAGCAGCTCATGTATACCTTGAACAATGGGGTTGAGGGCTTTGGCTCTGTTAGCTGCGGAGGAAATTAATTGAAGTGCCGTTGTAGAATCCACTTCCAACTCAATCCGGTGATAACCTAGATTCCATGCGATTGTGAGCCTAGTAAAAATAGAGTTCTGCGGACATCTGTGAACACCAACCTAGATTTTGGGTGAATCCTCTGAGTCAGTTGCCTGCATAGTCCTGTAGAAGCCCTCCCGTTGAGGCTGTGGACGAGGAGCGTTTACTGGTGCCATCGGTATTAAGTTTCACCCATCTCAGTGAAGGGGTGCTCCATCCGATACATTGCTGATGGCGAGGGCGAGGGCCGAAAGCTACTGGAGTCCGCCATCTGGCTGCCTGTCATATCAGACCTGTATAAGACAAAATACAAGATGCGGGTGAGGAAGGCCAAGTAAAATTTGCATCAAATATAGTCAGATTCCTTCATGTCCATAGGAGCCGATAGGTGATGCCAAACAGGATTGTCCAGACGTGTCCTTGGATGCGTTGGTGTTGCTGGAGGTTTTTCAGGACCCACTCTTGCTCCGGCAAAGTGAAGAAGTCGTGGGGAAGAACATAGGAGGGAAAAGTGTTCCACATTTGGAGGGCTTTGCTGCAATCCCGCAGGACATGAAGAGAGGATTCCTCAAGGCGGCAATGATGACACGATCCATCCACGGAGAGATGCCGACTGACGAGATGTTGGTTAGTGAGAAGGCGATCATGAGCCAGAAGCCAGAGAAAAGAGCGGATACGTTAGGGTCCCGACCAGTGCCAAATTTCCTTCCAAACTGCGTTGGGTTGTTCATCTTCATTGTCTATGAGCAGGGAGTAAGCGGAGGCGACCATGAATTTGTCAGTGTCAGAATAACCCCAGATCAGTTTATCCTGTCCCAAGTATAGTTTCGGGGGAAATATACCAACTATCATCCTGCAAATCGAGGTAGGAAGATAAGGTTGAATAACTTCCCATTTTCCAGGTATCGTCTACATCCACCAAATGTTGGATACTGAGAGTGAGAATGGTATCAGGAATTGGGGATGTAGCCCAGTATAACAGGGGGTCTAATCGCGGAATCTATGGATCGATCCAGAAACGAATCCTAGATCCGTTGCCCACCATCCAATGCATGCCTTGGAGCACGAGGTGCCAAGTAGCCTTTGAACTTTTCCAGATCATCGAGCCACCTTTGCCTTCCAGCTCGGTGGGGATATTGTTGGCATCAAAATTATACTTCGCGGTGAGGATTCGCACCCATAGAACATTAGGCTTGGTGATCAACGTCCATCCTAGTTTGGCTAAGAAAGCGTCATTGTTGGCGTAGATTTTTCAGATGCCAAGACCCCCCGATTTCTTTCGGTTTACAGACTTCCTCCCAGTTGATGAGATGTATCCTTTTGTGTCCATTGGAAGCTCCCCACAAAAATTGGTGCATCAGTTTCTCCAGCTCATCACAGAGACTACGGGAGAGCCTGAGCGTCTGCATAATATAACTGGGAAGAGCCTCGATGACAATTTGGGTCAAGGTGATGAGACCTGCCAGAGCTAACAGGTTAGCTGACCATTCAGATAGGTGCCGATGTACCTTGTCTAGGATGTACTGATATGTGCGTTTGCTTGCTCGTTCGTGCAGTAGGGGAACCCTGAGATACCGGCCCAAGTCAGTAGTCTGGTGTATGTTTAGAGCTCGACTTAAAGCTGTAGTAACAGAGTGTGGCACATTTTTGGAGTAGTAGCAACGGGATTTAGCTAGATTGACTCGTTGTTCGAACGCGTCACAAAACGTTTGGAGGGTTTCTCGAATTACTACTACTTTATCCATTGAGACTTCGGCGACGAGAATGAGGTCATCCGCAAAGAACAGATGAGTAAGAGGTGGGCCAGATCGACTACGTTTGATCGGCTTCCAACGTCCTTATGTCACCGCATGGTTGATGGAGTGTCCTATATGCTTCATACAGAGGACGAATAAGTGAGGCGAAAGAGGATCACCCTGACGTATCCCTCGGGAGGGTTGAAAGATGGTGCTGAGTTGGCCATTCCAGGTCACTTGCATGGAGACCGTGGAGATGCATTGCATGATAAAGTTAATCAGCGAAGCGGGGATACTGATATCATTAAGGGTATCTTGAATGAATGCCCAAGATAACCGATCATAGGCTTTCTTCAAGTCCACCTTTAGAGCTATAATCCCTTTGGGGCTCGATCTGTTTCATGGTATAGATGACTTCTTGAGTGATGATGATGTTATCAGTGATCATTCGTCTCGAGACGAAACTATTTTGGGTCGGAGCTACCAGATTGTCGAGGTAAAGTTTTAGCCTGTTCACAATGATCTTAGTGAGAGTTTTATAGAGCACCGAGTAGAGAGTAATGGGTTGAAAGTGCGTAATTAAAGTAAGAGACGAGATCTTGGGGATGAAAACCATGATGGTCTTGTTGAGCTCAGGTTCCGATCTTCAAGCTGAAAAGTACAATGTTGGACTTGCTTACCACAGATTACAGTGGAGTCGAAAGAGTCAATTACTATTCACTATTCCTCGCTCGTCGTCGTCATTTTGTGGGGTAAAGGATACAAATACTCGTGAAAAGGCGTTGCAGGAGTGAAGTAACATAAGTCACAATACTGTTCAATTTTCAAATTAATTGATAAGATATCAATTCAAATTTAAAAGGTAAACTCAATTTAACACATTTTTGAAAATTAAGACTTTAGAACACTTGTCTTTCAAAAATTTTAAAGGGTTATATTTGAAAACTATTTTTAAAAAAGTAATAGAATTTTTATTTTTCAAAAATTTTATAAGAAGAAAGATTGACTTACAGAGGGCTGATTCACTACATACTTTATATACACACATCACAAACTCAACACTAATGAACTTTTTAATTATAGGTGTTGTAGCTTATTAGTACCTGATTACATATATACAATACAAAATGAAAATAATATTTTAGACTTCCACTGTATAAAAAAGCTAAATATAGTAATTATTTATTGCAAATAAATGGATAAACAAAAGAGTAAAATTGCAATTACACAGAATTCAATATAAAGAGTTAGACAAACGAAAGAATTCTGGATTCAAGGACACGAGAAGAAAAATGGAAGCTCTGGTGTGCAAGAGATTGGGTGATCCTACGGTGGGCGATGAGAATAATAGCCCAATAGTAGTGAGCAAAACTGAGGCAATCCCACAGGTAGAGACACCCACTGGTGTGAGGGTGAGAGTGAAAGCCACGAGCTTGAACTATGCTAACTTATTGCAGATTATGGGCAAATACCAAGAAAAACCTCCACTGCCTTTCATACCTGGCTCCGATTTTTCTGGGATTGTGGATGCCGTCGGTTCCGATGTTACGTTTTTCAAGGTTGGTGATCGTGTTTGTTCGTTTGCTGCTCTCGGTTCCTTCGCTCAGTTCATCGTCGCCGATCAGTCTCAGCTGTCTGTATTCTGTTTCAATTTCTTATCTATTTGTTTGTTAGTTTTTGATTGCATATGTGGGAATTGTTGATTAATTATGAAAAAACAACACAAATAAAAGTTTCCCAGTTCCAGAGGGTTGCGATATGGTGGCTGCTGCTGCATTGCCTGTAGCTTTTGGTACCTCTCATGTTGCTCTAGTTCACAGAGCTCAGTTAGGCACTAATCAAGTATCCCACCTGCCCTTTATTCATTTCTTAATTAGTCACCAATTTTATTCACTTGTTTGATTATCACAAGTCATTCACTGGTTTGCTTGCCCGTTTTATTAATATAGGTATTATTGGTTCTCGGTGCAGCTGGAGGGGTCGGCTTGTCCGCTGTTCAAATTGGGAAGGTCTGTGGTGCCATTGTCATTGCTGTTGCTAGGTATTTGCTTCTTTCGTCACCATCGTTGTCCTTATTGTTGTTAGTTCATGTTAGGAATTAATATCATACGCATTTTATTATTTATTGTATTTTGGTTCTTTCAACTTATTGCCTTATTGCTAATGCTAGCAACTGGTTTGATCACGTAAAGCTTCTGTTATGTTTTCAATTACACAGGGGAGCTGAGAAGGTGCAGTTTCTAAAGTCTCTGGGAGTTGATCATGTAGTTGACTCAAGCAAAGAAAGTTTAATTACGAGCGTCAAGGACTTTCTTAAGGCTAGGAAACTTAAGGGGGTTGATGTTTTGTATGATCCTGTTGGAGGCAAGACTACCAAAGAATCTCTGAAGCTTCTGAATTGGGGAGCTCAAATTTTGATTATAGGCTTTGCAAGTGGGGATATACCTGCTGTCCCTGTTAATATTGCCCTTGTCAAGGTTTTGCATTCTCTTTGTTCATTACTGCACTAGTTTGAGTTATATTTTTATTCTGTGTGGTGTCTTGGTTAACAGCGAAATAATTCTAACTAATATCTGTTCTTTTCTTTTCTTTTGAGTTCGGTAGGATTAACCTTAGGAGAGTTTGTTATCGGATGTGGGTTATTAAGTCCAAAAGTCTGTGGAGTTCTTGTTTCTAGTAATTTATAGAGGAGTGATAGTATCACCAAGTGGCTCTGTGTGAGCGGCAAGCCCTGGAGTATTTGACTGACCTGAGTTCTGTCCTGTAAATTTACTTTGATTTCACAAGACTGGCAAACTCGGATGCCCAAGGACACCCATCTTTTCTTTTTGTACCAACAAGTTTTAGTTAGGTGCAAAGAATGTGGTTTGAGAACAATTGGTGCCACAAGGACCAAAGGAGTTATGATGCAGGAAACCCAATTTCCAGGTTTCATTTTAAAATTTTGTAGGGTGTAGCAGAATAATTAGGAACTCTATTAAGAACTCTTTAAACTACTTAAAAAAAAATATCTGGAAAGATGCAAATTATAATAGTAGCCGTTTTACCAGCAAAGTTTTCTGAAACTGGTATTCCCCCTGTTGAAAAAGTTAGTCTATTCTGCCGATCTAGATGATAGAGCATTTAGCTGTGCTTTTCTCTGCATTCCTGAGTAGCTTTTGCTTGTCTGTTATCCAGAACTGGACTGTACATGGACTTTACTGGGGTAGCTATAAAATAAATCGACCTGTTGTGCTTGAAGATTCTCTCAGGGAACTGCTCTACTGGACTGCAAAGGGCCTTATTACCATCCACATTTCTCATACTTACAGAATCTCAGAGGTATGGATCCCCTTGCAAGGCCATCCCACCTTGACCCTTTATTTTCTTTTCTTTTCGCTTCTACTAATATACCAAACTTCGCCCACAATTGCTTCCTTCGAAACCAGCCAGAGCATCCAGCAACCTAATTTTCTTGTGCAGGTCAGCTAGCTCATTAATTAACAGCTGCCAGTCCCATATAACTCAGTCCAATTCTAGCTTACTAAATTACTAAATTTTAGCTAGAATTAGGTAGCTTCTCTTAAGATTCTTTAGTTAACCATATTTAGCATGCATACATAGCTTTAAGCATATAGTTATTTTCTCTCAAAGGGTTTAAGTTAACTGTGCTGTAAACCTTGCAAAATCATATCGGGGTGATACTCTTTCAGGTACAAATTACAAGATAATGAGGTTTGATAAGAGGCATGCAAAATGTGTCAATGCCATCTTTGATACCCGGAGTGAAGCTAAAATGAGATTAACATTGATTTAGAAACCATTTAAAGCACACACAATATGATCTCTTTGTTTCCAGGAACCATGACGAACGGCGATTCTGTTTGTCTTCTATATAATGCTGTAATGTTGCATATGCTTGTTAATTTATTATGTTCTTTAATGCCCTTTACAGGCCAGTCTCGCCTTTTCTTCTATCAAAGATCGGAAAGCAATTGGAAAGGTGATGATTATCTTGGATGATGAAAGAAGTGTAAGGTCTAATCTTTAGGCCACGCTTAACTCAGCCAAGAGGCAGTGAAGCCCTTTGGATGCCATAATTGTCTCCTTTCTATTGCTTTCAACCTCGTACGCTCGTGCTAGTTCTTGTCGAGTAAGGGAATTATTGATTCCACAAAAGATGTAGCTAATATTGAAACTGCGTAAACTTGTCACTTCCTTGCAGGCTGCCTCTAGTACTTGACAGCGTCAAAAGAAGGGGTATATTTAACTTATGCCCCCAAATTAATTCTAATTGTATGCTGCATCAAATCATGTTTATGTGTTTCCGTATCTGTATATACATTCGCTTCCCAAGGAAGGCAAACTTCCTCGAGTTTTATGGTCAGGTAATTACTGTCAAACAACATTTAAACCCGCATGTTGACATTCTGACAGAAGCAAAGGAAGCATAGGTTGATCATTCTTTCCTAATGTAGGAAAGGTCTATTATGTTCCTTTTTTTCTCTTTTCACTACCAGGTGAATTCCACCTTTTGGTTACGGATGATGCAACTGTGAAGGCTGCCATTGCTTTACAGAGAAGCCAACTTTGGATCTGGCTTAAGATCTTCCCCCGTCGACCATGAACCAAACATAATCCCCAATACCAACTTAAGAACACGGTACAAAAGATTCATTTGGCTGCCAACTTTATTTGATTCTCTCAGAAACGATTCACATGCCATGTGCTAGGGATATTAAACACATTAATAATACCCCAAAGCAACCACACCAGTATATTGCTCGGTTTATCTACATTAGAATCAATTTTTTAATGCCCTAGTTATGAGGATATTCGCATTCATAGACATCTGGGCAAGAAAAGCATATGAAATACTCTCGGGAAGATTGTTTACTCCACTACCCACATCACCAATCCTCTAGCTGCATCTCCCCACCGTCAGCTGAAATAAAATTCCATGAGTTGAAACGGATGAAGTTTATCCAAGAAGAAATGAAACGCTACTGACCATAGAATGTTTTCATCTGATATTAAATAACAACCTATAATTTTCTTGCAGTCCCATCTTCAACAAACTGAATGGAGATCTAGAAAGTGAGCACGGGAATGAAGGAAGGTTAAATTAGGGGAAAAAAAAAAGCTTTGCAACAATTCAGAAAAAGTACGTCAACTGGGAATCTAGAACGGGAACCAATGAACCATTGTCATATTGTCGAATTAGGACTGCTAATAGAGCAAGTAGGGAATATGAGTATTTGAGGAAATAGAGCAAGTAGGGAACCACCTTAAATGGTTATACAAACAGAAAGGGACACCCTGAATGTTACTAAATATATGCTTCTGTAGACAGCCGGCGCCTCGCTAACGCAGCATAATTCACGGCTCGATACACTCGGTAACCGTTTTCAATCAGATATAACATTCTGCTACTTCGGTTTTGATATAACTAATCTAAAAAGCTACCTTGTGACGACAACCTTTGACTCGTGTCACTTGACTACAATATGCAAGTTATAGTTGCATCGTATTTTTAACAATATAACTCATTATAATTAGTTAGTATTTTATTATTAACTCTATTGAAAATTTAACAATTTTCTAACTCTAATTTCTTCTTTTTTTTTTGGTTTCACAAACACTAAGTTATAATCAAATTCATGAACATATATAATGTTATTAATCATTTGACTTTGTTCTTCGTAACATGATTTTGATCATGACCAACATTTTAAAAACTAGATCAGACATCAAACTATAAAGAGGAAAATCTTAAAATTAAAAGTTTAACTGATATTAAACTATTAAGACGGTGATATATAATGAATAAAAAGTATAAATATTAATTTATAACTAATAGTAAGTATAATAATTTTAACTAAAATTAAACTTAATAAAAATTTCAAAAAATATATTGTATTTTTGAAGTATTATGTCTCATTATGGTCAACAATTTCAAATTCTCTAACACCACCTAAAAAATCAAAACTCATATTTCATCAAAACTTCTATATCAACATTTTTAGTATATTTAAATAATATTAATTAATAATGTATCAAATTATTTTCTATCATAACATATTATATTTTTAATTTTTAAATATATTTTAAATAAGATATCAACAAATAGTAAATGTTCTTAATTCATTCGTCATAACAAATGCATTTTTTAATAGATCACCTTTTCAAGTTCACTATAATCAAGATCAAGTGATACCTTTTCCTCTTCAATCCAATCAATGTAGTCAATACAATCAATATCAACTAAATTACATGTTATCTTCTTAGTTCTTACTGTCCACTCTAGATGCATAATATAAAAGCTACAAAATTAATAATAAAAACTATAATTATTTTTATAAAATTATTCAATAAAATACATATTCTTCATCTTTAGATTACAAGTAAAGTAAACAAGGTTATTGAGACCTTGATGTTCCAAATAATTTTTTATATGAATATGTTAAACAAATTTTCTAATTACATTCACAAGCTAATGTTGAAGTTGTTTGACTAAATAATCTATAACAAATTTTACTAACATTAGAGCACTTTTACCAAACACTCTTTGTTGCTCATTTGTATATTAAATTATTAGTTATAATATAAATATAAAATATATTATTAATAATTGGAATAATGAAAAAATATGTATTATGAACTCATTTTCCTCCTTATCATTAATCTTTATAGGTCAAAGTCATTTTGACTTTTTCATTTACATTTACAATCTCTAGCTCTTTCCTACCTTTAGTCAAAACTCAACTCTTTTTCCTTTAGGAAAAGAAACCAGATCTGGCAGAAGGGACAGTTCCTCTTTACTCCTTCCCTGGAGGCTCTGAATTGAGCATTACCTCTCCTGTGGTCTATACTTTGTCCCCTTCTTAACTTCCATGTCAACTTTCCCATCTACATTTGCACATTCATTCCTCTTTGTCTTCTTTCACTTAGCTCCCTATCATTGGATCAACATTATGGTTTCCCCCTATACTATCTTCAAACTTATCCTTAGTAGAGTCTCACCTAAAAGTAGATTTTGTTTCTCTCCTTAATCAGTCTGACCTAAAAATAGATTTTGCTTCTCTCCCTAATCAAGCTCCCTCAACTGTTTTCTTATATTCCAATCTTTTCCCAACCTTAAGTTTTCTCTAAAAACCTTCCCCTCATTCACCAACTTTTAATGATATTACCCAACCTAACTTTACATTTCCTTTAGAACTTACTTTAGCTCAAGAAGTCTCGAAGATATCCTAGTGCCAAGTTATATGAGATTATTCTTCTTTTAAAAATATTAGGTTTATGCCTTAAGTTTAGGTGTAAGCTCCTTTGATGGAAATTATGAAAGTTGGTGCTAATAGGTGGTCAACCACCTTATTAGATGTCTCATTCACAAAGGACATTTATTTTCCTAAATACAAGCAAGATGGGGAAAACGGGCCTAGAGAAGATCTAATATCAGAAGAAGACTTTTTCTTATTCAATTTTAGTAGTGATACTAACTTGATGAAAGTGCTCGAACAGGGGTCCTAACATTAGAATGGTAAACCTTTATTTCTTTAAAGATGGAAGCCAAGTACATCACTTAATAAACAAAGCTTAAAACAAATCCCTATCTAGTTCAATTTTTATAATATCCCTCTAAATATTCATCAACCACAAAATTAGTTATTTAGCTAGTTCTTAAGGCAAACCAATTTGCACTAGATGAGAATATAATTAGTTTAAGAAGAATTGGTTATGCACGAGTGTGTTTGTAGATAGAATGGTAGAGAGAGCTTCTTGAAACTCTAAAGATCAAGAGATTGAATGAGACTAGGAAGTTGATTGATTTGGAAATTTTACCACTAGTGGAAGCCACTCAAATTAACGATTGAGAAAGAATGAATAATAGGTTTATTACAGATGAATATGATGAATTTATGAGGATGAATTTGGAAAATATGCACAAACCTCTTTTGGAGTATAAAATTTTTGATGTACCTCTTTTAGACAAAGAGATAACAATTAATTAGGAAGTAATCACTCAAAGAAAAATTGATATGGTTATCCATACAATCTCAAATAAGTCCTAAGGATGAATAAAAAATAGCTTCACTAGTAGCTCATCCCTTAAGAAAACAAGTTAACTCTAACAAGATGGAACTATAACTAAAAAGAGATAATTATAAGACTAATATCGAAGATGAAGTAGAGGAAGAAATATCTAGTTCCATCACTTAAAGGAAATGATTTTATTCAGATAATAAGGATAAAACTTAGAAGAAAACTCAAAACTAGGGTTTACTTTCCTAGAGATCCTAATGATCTTAGCCGAGAAAGTTAGGAGATTGAATTTCCCCAAAAAGGAACAAGATAATTTTGAGTAACTAATTACTAGAAATTTATAACTTTGACTACCTAATTACTAGAAATTCATCTTTGGTAAGATTTTTGGAAATCAAATAAAGTCCACAACAATGGGAAAGGCCTTTGGTTTATTAGGAAAGATTGGATAACAATGTAGACCATAAAGGACACTATAATGGGATAATCTTTATAGTTTATAACCCCAGTGTTATCAAGGTTCTCCATTCAAACTTCTCAGAGTCGTTTATTAACTTGACTATCCAACTTTCTCATAACCTAAGCAATATGCATATTAATTTTATCTATGTTACTAATCATAATTTTCAAAGAATATAGCTTTTGGAAGACTTAAAGGGGATCCATGTCACTATTAAGAATCCTCGGCTCATGCTCAAGGAGGTTAAGAGCAATCTATTTGCCTAAGAGGTTGAAGGAACCAATATTAACCCTAAACACTTTAGCGGTGAATTTAAAAATTACTTGAATACCATGATTTTTTTATTTAATATTTAAAGGAAAATTTTATACCTAAGGAAATTGACAAAAAAGGAACTGGCTCATGAGAAAGATGCTCGCTAAAACCTTGGTAAATTCCTCTTAGATGTGTAGCAATCCCAATAATATGAATCTTTTTAATTTTCCTCTTACTTTTAGATCACTGCATAATTGAGGTATAGTTACATAATGATAGAGGTCCCTTAAAAGCCAAATTCAAATTCTTTAACCACTTAATTAATTTAGAGGGTTATAATAAGGTGGTCTTAAAAAGATTAGCTATAAGTGTGACAAGATTTGAATCATACAAATGCATGAAAAGTCTTCAAATAGTAAAAAAATATGCTAAAAATTCATCATTAAGCATTTTCGAAATAATAGGAGAGCTTCTGCAATATCAAAGACCATAAATGGATTACAATATTCATAAAATGAAGTTTATATTATGCTTGGAGACAATTCTCTAAAGTTGAAAGAAAAATATCCTTGACTATGTACATTCATACACTTTTAGCACATAATTCTTTATTAAAGTAGAAATCCAGGCTCCAATGAATCAAAGATGGAGATAGGAAACTCAAAATTTTTCTATACTATCATTCTTATCAAGAGGAATGCTAACAAATTAGGTTCCCTAATAGACATAAATGGAATCACCATCTAGAAGTAAAATGAGCTGAAATGTTTGGCCTTTAAATACTTTAAGAACACCCTAGATAATAGTTCTCACACTTTTTCTTCTACACAGGTGATTAAGTTTTTCATCTCTCGATCACTTTCACAAGACCAAATTAATATGCTCATGATGTCTATCACTAAACTCTAGATTAAGAAGTTTTATTTTGTATGAACCCTAACAAGGAACGTATACTTGATGGGTTTAGTGCATTATTTTACAAAAAATATAAGTTCTTAGTAAGCAATCAAATCACAAATGCAATAAGGAATTTTTCACACAGGGAAAATGCTAAGGAAAATGAATAAGACATCTTTATACTTTATTCCTAAGTATCCTAGTTTCTATTCTTTATAAAATTTAGGGCTAGTCTCTCTCTCTCTCTTTGGAAAGTGTTCAGGCTAATATGTTGTAATGTTCTTAATAAAATTATCTCTAAGATTTGGAAACTAGATGGGAAGTTATCTTAAAGCACATTATTAACCCCACACAAGTTACTTCTATATAAGGTAGAAATATTGGTGATAATATACTGACTATTTAAGAATTGTTTAGGAATTATCATAAAAATAAAGGAACTATAATTTTCTTTATAACGATCAATTTTCTCAAGGGTTTTCGTTCCACAATTTGGAAGTTTATTCTTAATAAACTTGAAGCTTTTAGGTTTTCTAAACAATTTACTAGGTGGTTAAAGCAATGCGTCACAACTACTTTATATAATGTATTAATCAATGAGGAACCAATTTAAGTCTTTAGGGGAGTTAAAGGACTTAGGTAAATGGACTTGCTTTCATATTATCTCTTCATTATTTGCATTAAGATATTAATAAGACATAATATCAATTAGGGTTAGCCTTTTAGGTATCACTATAGATGCAAGAAACTAAGATTATCCAACTTATTTGTTATTATTGACCTATAGCTACCTTATGGTGCTAACACTCAATTTGTCAAAATACTAATTGATTGCTATTTTATGATGTGAACGCTTAAAAATTAATAGATCGCATACAATATTTCAATAATCTATCAGGGCTTATAATTAACTTCTCAAAAAGCAATTTGCTTATTTTAGTTAAATCAACATAATTAACTCACTAACTCTCCTTGACTTTAGACCTCAAGCTCTAATAGCCACCATTCAAATATCTAGGGATTCTTATAACTACCACAAGATTCATGATAAGTATAAAATGTATATATATTTCACTAAGTATTTTGCTATGTTTTTCATACAAAGGCCTTATTTGGCAATCAGTGGATTACATTAGTTGTTAGTTGATTCTATTAGTGATTAGCTGATAGTGGATTAATATAGCTTGTTTGACCAGTGGATAACATTTATTTATAGATGTTTAATAAAATTAACCTTTTAGTATTAGTTATTTATATGTAAAATGACTTATAAGGGTATGACTTAAAAAAGATTTATAAGGTCATGCGTATTATATCTTAGTATTTCTTTGAATATTCTCATAAGAATTTAATAGAGCAAAAAAAGTCAACACAATCATTTCAAAGTGAAAGAAGACTTATATAATGAGATGATAACTCTTTGTATATTATGACTCAAAATTGATATTAATTCAACTTCAAAAATTAAAATTAAAAATATTAATTTAAATAATAAAATTATTATCTCCATCTTTTTGAGTAATTTGTAATAACTTTTGGATACAATAGTCTTTTAGTTCCTTAATTTCTCAGCCTCTAGAGAAAAACGCTCCTTATAGGACTTTTTTCAAAATCAGTGATTAAGTTCAATCCACCAACCCAATAAGCTGATTATCAAATATAATTATCAGCGGTTTGACATGGTTAACCAACTAAAACCTTTCAATTTTCCAAAAAAAGGTTGATAAGCTATTCACCAAACAAGGCCAAATTCCTCTTATTTAATTAATTTTATGTTATGTTTTAGATCTAATCATATACATGTGAAAAAATTGAGAGAACCTTCATTTAAGTGGACCATGATATAAATATTGGAATTTGAATGGGTTATTATAAATAACCTTACATAATTCTTCTAGTATTAGGACAAAGTATCTTATGAAATTTCATAAATCTTAAGGCATTTTTAAAGGTCTTAATTATAAAGTAAGTATCAGTTAATCCTTTAAAGATAGGTGATTATATATTGATAAATTGTGGATCATTATAATAAGAAGTTATTCAATGGTATAAATAAGCCAATGGTACAACATGAGGCTAAAGGGAATTCCATTTTAGTTGTTATATCATTTTTCAGTTAATCTTTTAAGAAAAGGTGATTAGATATAGATCGATGAGTTTTAGTTCTAACCACCAGTGCACAGTATAGTTGTAGTTAGCACTAGCAAATATATGTTGATCTCACAAGGACTAGAATTATTGGCACTTACTGTCTTTTCATTATTTAGTCTAACGAATTATACGTTTATGATTAATCAAATTAAAAATTAATATAATAAAATAAAATGAATAAGTATGATTGACTAACTAGAAAAATATTAAACTAAGAAATAATCAAAGAAGTTGGAGTACGTATAATTCGAATCCCTCTAGGACTTCTTAAGAAATCATGATTTCATTAATCCATTTAATCTATAGATCATTGGATTGTGGAAATTCCTCAATTATGCTAATATCTTTCTTAAGAATACTAACATCTAATCTTATGTTGATTAATCGAAATCCCTTTCTAATTAAACCCCTAGAATTGTTTTAATTAATTTATGAATTTTTTTTAGTTTGACCCTAATGTAGAATATTTATGCTAACATGTTTCTAGGTTTGCATACAACTCCTTTCAATTATTCTAGATCTATTCATACAATGGATTTCTCAATCTCAATTGCATGAAATCATACATGAATCAACATGCTAGCAATATTAATTTAAGAATAATTAAGAACACATAATTAGATCTTAATCAAACTAAAGAACAAGTTAAATTAAAATTAGATCAGTATAAGGTCTGTCTTGGGTTTCATCTAATCCAACTACCAACAAATGTTTATTTCCTAATCATAAAAGACATAACATCAAAACTAAAGGAAAACTAGAAAATCAAAAGAAACATGATGAAATCCCTTTTAATCTTCATAAAATCCACTTTAGATCAATGAAAATTCATTCCAAATGTGTTTCCTTGCTTCTTCTTTGTTTTTACTATCATCTTAGGTCATCAATTGGTGTTTCGCAAGTGTCACCCTTTCTTTTCCTCTTAATTTTGCCTTTTATATTTCAGAAATTAGGATTCTAGGTGATACGCTACCATTGAACACGAGCGTAATGGTGACCATATTGATTAAAAATCATAAAATTCTCAAATTTATAGCAAATGTGGCTCAAAATGAGGTATCAACAAAAATATGTCTAGCGATCGTGTAACTCGCTAAAACCATTTAGCCATCAATATAAGCATGTTGGTGCCTATATTGATTTTTAGCTTCTTCATAGCTTGGTCAAAATAGCTCCAAATCAACCCAAACATGTAATTCATTGTTTGCTCTGAATAAGTGACTTATAACTTAAAAACACAATATGATTGAATTAAGTACCAATAACTTTAAAAACACTTAAATAAACAAGCAAAATGCACAAAACATAAAACTAAAAATATAACTAAATCACCACTTATCAACTCCCCCACACTTAAGCATTTACTTGTTTTTAAGAAAATCAATTTCATTACTCTCAACTTAATAAAAAACCTTAAGCATTTGCTTTTCTTCAAGAAAATCAATTTCATCACTCTCAATTTAATAAAAAATAACTTTAGGAAAGCATTAAAAAAAGAAAAGATATCCATCAATAGTACTTATTATTCATTCGTTGCAAATTTAGTTGAATTATTAAGCACTTAGTTATTTGAATCAAATTATAAATCAATCCAATTTAGTCCATAATTACTAAAATTTCAACTCAATTCACACCATTTCACTTAATATGTAAAGTGAACATATATAAGAAAATTCATAACTATTTCTTTCTTCTTGCTTCTTGATTCTTGTAGAACCAGTTATTTAGTTGAGTTCTGTAACTAACTCAAACTAGTTAACCGTTTGACATAGTATCGGTTCTTCGTCTCAGTTTTTCTTCCGTCTTAGTTTCGCTTCCGCTTCATCTTACTTTCTTACATCTTACTTTTGCTTCCACTTCCGTCTCACTTTCTTTCATCTTACTTCTGCTTTTGCTTCATCACGCTTTCTTTCGTCTTAATTCTGCTTCCGGTTCCGTCTTTCTTTCTTTCGTCTCACTTTTGCTTCCACTTCTATCTCACTTTCTTTCGTCTCACTTTTGCTTCCACTTCCGTCTCACTTTCTTTCGACTTACTTCTACTTCCGCTTTGTCTCACTTTTGCTTCCGCTTCTGTCTCACTTTCTTTCCTTTTGCTTCCGCTTCCGTCTCACTTTCTTTCGTCTTACTTCTGCTTTCACTTCGTCTTACTTTCTTTCATCTTACTTTTGCTTCCGCTTCTGTCTCATTTTCTTTACTTTTGCTTTCGCTTCCGTCTCATTTTCTTTTATTTTACTTTTGCTTCCGCTTCGTCTAACTTTCTTTATGATCAAAATGGTTCAACAATTTCTAATAATATTATTATTTGAATGTCATCAAAATTATTAGACGTGAAGTCATTTTGACTTATCAATCTCCCCCTTTTTGGTGATAACAAATAATCATAATTTTAGAAAGATAATCGAGTATGATTTATAAGAAGATATACAATTGAAAAAAATTGTA
>JAOQMP010000208.1:22539123-22550340 GCA_027563575.1 Erythroxylum pedicellare | reverse complement strand
TAAGATTTTAAAGAAGAACTCAACTTTCATTAAGATCAACTAAAAACTATTCATAAGAACAGCAAACCATACATAGCAGAAGTTTAGAAAACAAGATTCACCCTAGAGGGTGAAACAATCTTTGAAGTAAAGAAACTAGAAAACACACATTATAAGTAAACCAAAAAATAAACTAAAAAAATTGTAAATGCAAAGCTCCCACTTACTCTTCGTATCTTGCTTCTTTTGGCCTTTTCCTTTGTTCCCCTCTCTTCTTATCCCTTTTGTATTTGTTGGCCCTCCTTTTATATTAACTTGATGAGTTTTCTCATGACTGTCTACCTCCAATTAATCGTAACAGCTCCTCCCCACGTTCTTGAATGTTAAAGACTTCTTCTAACTGTTCTCCATTCATTTAAATGTTGTGATGAAATGTCAAAATTACCCCTAAAAGTTGCACATTCCGATCACACCATGACACCTGCAATCGCACCCGTCTGTGAATAGCTTATCTCCTAGTCAAAAGTCTTGAGTACGAT
This sequence comes from Erythroxylum pedicellare, assembly GCA_027563575.1. Lineage (NCBI taxonomy): Eukaryota > Viridiplantae > Streptophyta > Magnoliopsida > Malpighiales > Erythroxylaceae > Erythroxylum > Erythroxylum pedicellare. The sequence continues at coordinate 22,549,822 of JAOQMP010000208.1, read as the reverse complement.
CGCACCTTACTGACTCATGATCGCACCCGAAGCTACCTCCAGAAGAATCATTGATGTTGTGATCGCACTCAGTGACTCGCGATCGCACCTCGGTTGCACTCGCACCATTCTTCCTTACGATCGCACCAGATACATTTTTCCTTGTTTCTTTCACTAATTTTTATCATCTTGCTTCTCTGTTCCTTCACATTTAACAAAACATCAAAATTGCCTAAAAACTAAACTAAAATACTAAACCAAGAACGAAAAGTACCAAAAACATAACTAAAAACATTAACACTCAACAAGAAAATAAACTCACATAAGTGGGTCGTTACTTTAATCTTAAAACATACACCTTAGTATTCTTTTAGTACAAACCACACTCTTGATGAGTGGTAAACTCATATATGTTTCATTATAATTCTTGATATGATTGATTTTTATAGAGTATCAATCCAGGATTTACATGTTGGAATTATTAATTGAAATATGTATCAGGAAACATTGACTCAAATAAGGAGTTTATAGTGATATCATCACTTCTAGTTGTTTTATGAAGATTGTTGATTAAACTGGCGGCAATAGTTTGATGAACTAGCTATCCATCAAGTCTTAACAATAAGATGAGATCTTGCGTGTTAATCACCATATAGAGTAAAATAGGAGATCTAGAAGGAAAAACCAACATAAGGGCAAAATGGTAATTTTACCATGTATTGTGTGGATGGTTATAATATGGTTCATAATAAAGTTTGCAATTGGACATCTTATTTGAAACATGTATTCTTATAATATTTAATAATTTAAGAGTTCAGCTACTTGTCTTTAGTGGAATGACAATTGGTTAATAAGATGGAATTAATTCTAATGAGGTTAAATTAATTTCGGGCTTATTGAAGCTTGAATTATATAAGTCCAGTTATATTCCTCATTTGGCTTCTAGGAAGGTTATCAAACAAACTAAGAAATATAAATAGAGGCTTTAAAGCCCATGATTAAATATTAGGCTTACTTTAATTAGAAGCCCAGATGAACATTTAATATTGGGCTTCACTTTGGTTTGATTTGATTAATTAGTTTAATTAAATTAAAACTAAGTTACTAAAGAAAGAGGGAGGGCATATTTCGGTTTTTTTATACCAAAGTGTGCAACTGTACTTTTAGCATTAAATTGTTAAATTAAAGATGGTTTTTATCATGCTTTATCATCATTAAATGGAGTAATGATCTTATCATTAAATGGTTTATTGGTTGTCTTTTAGTGATGGCATGTAATGTAACCTTTTAACATTCATTTGATTAAAGAAAAGAAGGGTTGCATTTGATGTACTCTCTTTTCCTTCTTTCATCCATAACGGAAAATGAGAAGGTCTTATTTCAATTATTGGTCTTTTCATATAGCCATCTTAAACAAATGCAAAGAGTCTCATTTATTGGCTTCTTTATGATTGATTAAAGAATGAAGTGATGTATTAAATGCACATCACTTTTTTCTTTAATGATAACCGAAATTGACAAGGAGAGTAAGAAGTCTTCATGCATTTTTGACTCACTCTCTCCTCTCATGCTTGTATAGCCGAAACTCGAATATGAAAAGAGTCTCATTTTTGGCTTTTTTCTTCTAAGAAAAATCTCCTCAAAATATTTCTTCTCCTTTGCCACCAACGGATCTTGTTAACCAAATTGTCCAAAAAGAACCAGTGGTAGATCTGATTGCTCGAGGATACAATAGCCAGGAGAGGATAAATTGACAAAGGAAAGGATATAAAAGAGTCAAAGCTATAGCAAGGATTTGGAGAGAATACAAAAGTGAGGAGTCAAAGTTGTAGCAAGGAGTCAGTATATTTCTACCACCTTGTTCTTATGTAAATTATTTTCCTTATACCATATCATGTATGCTAAAATTTTTTGATTTGGTTATGTTATTTCCACTGCATTTTGATTTCAAAAAAGTTTTGAAATTTGTTGTTTTTGCTAAATCTTGCATGTTTTTGTCTTCGATCCAACAATTGGTATCAGAGCCATTTTATGATGCATGATTTCGATTCCTATATGTGATGCATGGGTTGGCAATTAAATTTTGTATGCTGCATATTTTTATGTGATAGAAATATATATGGTGTAGATGTTGATCTTTTGGTTTTCCTTAGAATATAGTTTTATCTTGTACGTTTTCTTTGTTTGGTTTATAACAAGAAGGGTGGCCTATCATCATCAAGTTTCCTCCTTGGCTTCATTTTTCTACTTTCTTTGATTTTATAATGTACAAATTGCTGTAATATTGAAGATGGAGCAACCATGGATCGAAGAAAAGACTAGGTAATGGTTTTAGTGCATCCTTTGGTGTATTGCCAAAGTTTTGGTTTTGTGAAAACTAAAATGCTGGAATTTTTGTTGTAATAAAGTTTTGGTTTTATGAAACACAAGTGTTGGAAATTTTAAGTTTTGGTTTTGCCAAAACAAGTGCTGGAATTTTTTTAGTTTCGGAATTAACAAAAATAAGTGCTAGAATTTTTATTTTCAAAGTGGCAAAATTCGGTTTTATAAAAAGGTCATTATACACTTTTTATCGAATGGGCCGAGTTATGCAAGTGAAGAGTTCAAAGTGGAAGATCCAAGTCCAAGATCATTTTTTTGGCTAAGAGCCTTGTAAATTATTTTTATGTTCTAGGATGGACAATCAAAAGTAGTGTTATTGTTTATGAGATGAATGGATGGATGGATGATAATAATATGTGATATTATGTGATAGTATACCATTTAGAATAATTGTCAACCTTAGGCTTTGCCATGCATTCATTATGTATGAGATATATAATGAAACGATATAGGATAGAGAATAAATTGCATCTAGACAAGGTAGTATTTATTAAAACTTAAAGACCAAAAAGATTGAGTGGGAGAGGATGCCCATATGAGAGTCCACGGTCTCCATATGATGGCCCATTTGCATATGGCGAAGTGTTGCTCCCTACTGGAGGACATGAATCTTAGATCTTATATGGTTTGGGTCTCCTAAAGGATAAGTCCACTCATTGGTAGCAAATGTGACCTCCCATCGAGGCATGATTTGCAAGTACCTTTAGTGGATGAATCAAATGGTTACATACTTAAAATAGTTTATCATTAACCTACCCACTGTAGCTCTGTTGATAAATGTATGGACCAAATTATAGCGTTTTTCAAAATTTTGGCATGAAGATGCTTGGAAGTTTTTTTAGTGGGAGGATCCCAACTTTTCTTTTAATAGGTAAGATGGCCCACCGTCACTTAGTCCGTTATAGATAAGAAAAATAATCGTCGTATAAAGATTTAAGTTTTTTTAAGTTTTGTTAAATCTATCATCATGCATACATGCATCATGATTTTATACAAAGTTCCAATATTGTTGACTATGCTCATGCTTTAATAATTTATTTTTTTAGACATAATCACCATAATATGAATCCACTCGCTTTGCTCTTAATTAATAACAAATTGGAAAACAGAGACAATTTTAATGAATGGAGATGTAACCTTGACATTGTTCTTCAATATGAACGAATTTTATGGGTATTGACAAAAACTAAGCCTACACCTTTAGGTGGAAATTCAACTTCTGAGCAAGTCCAACAATATGAACGATGGTAGACTACTGATAAGACTACTAAGTGCTATATTTTGTCTTCTGTTAGCGGAATGTCACAAAAGCAAATTGCATGCATGAAAACTGCTAGTGTACTAGTCCACCACCTACATGAGATATTTGGCGTGAGGACCAAGTTTGCAAGGGTGAAAGCTATCTGAACCTTTCACAATCTTAGACAAAAGCCTGGTGAACTAATGCAGGATTACATACTTAAGGTAATCTCTATGGTTACTGAGGCTGAGATGCTTGGGGCGGACATGGATGCGGAAACGTGGATGATTATGATCATTAATAGTTTAAACTCTTCTTTTCAACAATTTAAGTTAGACTATGAGCTCAATAAAAAGGATTACAGTTAAAGTGAGTTGATGAATAGCCTCTAAAGTATGGAGGAGATATTAAATATAAAGATTAATGAGCTAAAAGCTAATGTAGCATCTTCTTCTCAGCCCAAGGGTAACAGCAAGCAAAAGAAGAAGGGTCCAATAAAAAAGAAGGCCCAAATAGAGGTCAAGGCACAACCCATGAAAAAGAATGCCAAAGTGGACACCAAGGGAAAGTGTTTCCAATGTGGTGAGCAGGGTCACTAGAAAAGAAACTATGCAGTCTACTTTGATTCCCTCAAAAGCAAACAAGGTATAGGTTTCCTAAGTTTGTTAGGAACTAGAAATGTGGCAGATTCATTTGATTCTTGGATATTAGATTCTGGAGACACTAACCATGTTTTCAACTCTTTGCAGGGGTTCCAGTAAAGGAAAAGACTACATGAAGGCCAGTTTCAAGTCAAGATAGCAGATGGATCCTATGTTTCAGCAAAATTAATGGGAGTAGTTATCTTAGACTTTCCTAGTGGTCATAGGTTATATTTGGAGGATGTATATTACATTCCAATGATTGTAAGGAACATCATTTCTATTTTTTTAATAAAATCTGGTTATTCCTTATAATTTAAAAATGTTGTTCAATATATGAGAATAAGGATTTTATTTGTAATGTGATAATTAAACAGGGATTGTTCTTCATAGAACCTATGATAGGCTCACTAAACACCATAAAATTAATAAAACCAAGACAATCCAATGACTCTAACATTAGCTTAAAATATCTATGGCATATAAAAATGGGTCATATTAATAATAAAATACTTGATAAGAAAGTAAAGGTCGGGATCCTTATGGGCTTGGATAATGATCCATTACCCACCTGTGAATCTTGTATTGAAGGAAAAATGACCAAGGCCTAATTTCCTTCTAAAGGAAGCAGATCTAAATCCACATTGGACCTAGTACATACTGATGTGGGTATGCCCATGAACATACAAGCTAGAGTAGGTTATGAATACTTCATAACCTTTACAGATGATTACTGTAGACATGGTTATTTGTATTCAATGCATAAAAAGTCTGAGTCCTTTGAAAAGTTCAAAGAATTCAAAGCTGAAGTTGAAAAGCAGCTAGGCAAGCCATTAAAACAACTTCGATCGGATCGAGGTGGTGAGCACTTATTTGGAGAGTTCCAACAATTTCTAATTGACAATGGAATTATTTCCAAATTGTTAGCTCCTCGACCACCTCAATAGAATGGTGTAGCAGAGAGGAGGAATAAGACTCTATTGGAAATGGTAAGATCAATGATGTCCTATGTTAGCCTTCCAGAATCATTTTGGGGATATACTATACGAATGGCAACTTATCTTCTTAACTTTGCTCCATCCAAATAGATGCCTAAAACATCTAGGGAGTTATAAACTAGTTGAGTGCCCTCATTACGACACTTAAGGACTTGGGGCTACCCAGCCTATGTTCTAAAGCCTGAATCCACAAAGATGGAACTAAGGTTAGAAGTATGTTTATTTGCAGGATATCCTACGGGTACACGAGGGTATTATTTTTACAGTCCTTAAGATAAGAAGGTATTTGTGTCGACAAATGCGACCTTCTTGGAGGAAGAATTTGTGAGAAATCATAAAGGAAGAAGTGAAGTATTACTAAAGGAGTTAGCTATTTCATCTAAACCAAGAGTTGATTTAGATATAACAAAACAAGATGTCAAAATGGATTCAAGAGTTGAATCAGAAGAGCAGTCTGAACATTAAGTAGTGCCTGGTTGTGAAACAACCAGACAGGTATCTAGATCTAGGAGAAGGCATAACTGCCATCTCGAACTAAGAAGAAACATAGATACCTGTTTGGCTATACACAGGCTATTAATGATGTTAATGCAGAAAAATGGCTCAAGGAAATGGAATCAGAAATAGATTCCATGTACACTAATGAAGTCTGGATCCTTATAGATCTACCACCAAATGTAAAAGCTATAAGGTGTAAATGGATCTATAAATGGAAAACAGGATCTGATGGAAAGGTAGAGACTTTTAAAGCTAGATTGGTAGCTAAAGGCTATACTTAAAAGAGGGTATAGACTTATAAGGAGACTTTTTCTCTGGTTTCCATGCTTAAGTCCATCAGAATTTTTTTGTCCAAAGCAGCCTATTTTGATTATGACCTATGGAAAATGGACATCAAGACTTCATTTCTTAATGAGGATCTTAAGGAGACCATTTATATGGCCCAACCAGAAGGATTTGTTAAGCTAGGTAATGAGCATAAGGTATGCAAATTGCAAAAGTTCATTAAGCAAGCATCTAGGTCTTGGAACATTAGGTTTGATAAGTCTATCAAAACCTATAGGTTCATACAAAAATTAGATGAGCCTTGTATCTATAAAAGGATACAAGAAGGTAAGGTTATCTTTCTAATCCTGTATGTCGATGATGTTCTACTCATTAGAAATGATGTAGGAATGTTATCTAGGTTAATGGATGGCTAAACGAACAGTTCTCAATGAAGGATTTAGGAGAGGCTAGCCATATTATAGGGTTCAACTTATAAGGGATCGTAAGAACAAACTAATAGCCTTATCTCTAATAACGTACATTATAAACATGCTCAATAAGTTTGCCATGCAAGATTTCAAAAGGGGTTTCACACCTACTAGAAATGGAATCAAACTTTTAAAGAAGCAAGCTCCTAAGACCCAAGAGGAGGTCGAACGCATGCATAACATTATATATGCTTCGACAGTTGGAAGTTTAATATATGTTATGCTTTACAATGGACTTGATATCTGTTACGCAGTGGGAGTGGTAAGTAAATTCCAGTCCAATCCAGGAATGGAGCATTAGACTGCGGTTAATTGCATATTGAAGTATCTTCATAGGATGAAGAACTTAATTTTTGTTTACTCTAGAAGTAACCTTATTCTGACAGGATATACAGATTACGATTTCGAATCAGATGATGATTCAAAGAAATAAACTTCTGGTTCTATATTTATTTTAGGAGTGAAACCATAGTCTGGAGGAGTGTCAAGTAATCTTGTGTTGCTATTTCGACTATAGAGGCTATTGCTTGTGAAATAGCAAAAGAAGCAGCCTGGCTCCGCAAGTTCCTAAATGATTTGGAGGTAGTTCCTGAGGCAAAAAAGGCCATTACACTTTATTTTGGTAATAATGGGGTAGTGGCTAATTCTAAAGAACCTCGAAACCTTAAAGATGCCAAGCACATTAAGAGAAAGTATCATCTCATAAGGGAGATAATACAACGTGGTGAGGTGAATGTAGTAAAGATTCTCACAGAGCAAGACCTTGTTAATCCATTTATGAAGACGCTATCTTACAAGAGTTTTGAGGGTCATCTAGCAGGGATGAGAATGAGGGATATATCAAACTTGCTTTAGGGCAAGTGGGAGATTATTGGAGTTATATAAATATAGTGCCCTGGAAAGTAAGTGTATTTACATATAACTTATTCTTCTTCTAGTTACTTGTTATAGTGAACATATTTATTATTAATAAAACAAAAGAGTTTAGTTCTATTTGTATGAGCATAATATAACTAGTCTTAAGGTAACAAGATTCTTTTGCAAGTAATATACATATACATGAAGATGTATGGGAACATGTATATTATTAGAATCTAAAATAATTAATTCATAGTTGAATAATCAAGTTGGTCGCTTGATTATGGTTTAAACTGTAGTGTTGCAATTTATCTTTGTTCAAGTAAAACAGTTTACTTCAAGGGAATGATGAGTTTCATATTATGATAGTAATTGACTATCGATAATGGCACTATTACATAAATCTAAAATCACGTATGTTTTAAAGAATAAAGTAAGTTGTTAAACATACATCTTAGCATTATTTTATTACAAACCACAATCTTGATGAGTGGTGAACTCATATGTGTTTCATTATAATTCTTAATATGATCGGAGTGGATTTTTACAGAGTAGCAATCCAGTGTCTGCATGTTGGAATTATTAATTGAAACATGTATTAGGGAACATTCACTCAAATAAAGAGTTTATAGTGATATTATCACTTCTAGATGTTTTACGAAGATTGGTGATTAAACTGGTGCCAATAGTTTGATGGACTAGCTACCTATAAAGTCTTAACACTAAAATGAGATCTTATGTGTTAATCACCATATGGGTAAGAGGGGAGATCTAGAAGGAAAAACCAACATAAGGGAAAAATGGTATGTGTACCCTTTATTATGCGGATGATTATAATATGGTTCATAATAGAGTTTGCAATTGGACATCTTATTAGAAACATGTATTCTCATAATATTTAGTAATTCAAGAGTTCAACTAATTGTCTTCAGTGGAATGACATTTTGTTAATAAGTTGGAATTAATTCTAATGAGATTAAATGAATTATGGGCTTATTGAAGTTTGAATTATATAAGTCCAATTAGATTCCCCACAGGGCTTCTATAAAGGTTATCACTAAAAATAAGAAAAATAAATAAAGGTTTCCGAAAAGAAAAATGAGACAGAAAAGAAAGGAGTGACCGAATTAGATTCGAAATACAAAAAATATAACAATTTAATTAAGAATTAATTAAATTGGGTAAAGCATGTGATTAAATGTTGGGCTTACACTAATTAGTAGTTAATTAGAATCCCAAATGAGCATTTAATAGTGGGCTAGATTTTTTTATGATTTGATTAATTAGGTTAATTAAATTGAAACAAAGTTATTAAAGATAAAAGAAGGACAAATTTCGATTAAATGGACTAAATGGACAGCTGCATATTTAAGGTGGGTTTGTATCATGCTTCATCATCATTAAATGGTTTAATGGTGTCATCATTAAATGGAGTAATAATCTTATCATTAAATGATTTAATGGTTGTCTTTTAATGATGGCATGTAACCTTTTATCATTCATTTGATTAAAGAAGGAAGAGCTGCATTTGATGTAATATCTCCCTTCTTTCATCTCATAACCGAAAATAAGAAGGCCTCATTTAGGTTATTACTCTTTTCATATAGCCATCTTAAACAAATGAGGGTGTCTTATTTATTGGCTTATTTATTGTTGATTACATAATGAAGTGATGCATTGGATGCACATCACTCTCTTTCTTCATCTTTAACCGAAATTGAGAGGTTCCATTTTGTTTCTTTTTGTCTTTTCATTTAGCCATATTAAAAAATGAGAATGTCTCATTTATGTTCTTCTTCTTCATTTTTTGATTAAAGAGAAGAAGGTGTTGCATTTTTGACTCACTCTCTTGTCTCTTTCATGAGCTAGCTGAAAATTGTAATGAGATTGTCTCATTTTTGGTTTTTTCAGCTAGTTGATCATAAAAGGCAATCCTCTTTAATATTTCTTCTCCCTTCCCACCAAAGGATCTTGTTAACTAAGTTATCTAATGAGAACAAGTGGTAGATCGGATTGGTTGAAGATACAACAATAAGGAGAGGATACATTACTAAGGAGAGGATACAAAAACGAGGAGTCAAAGTTGTAGAAAAAAGTTGGTATAATTTCCATCTTTTTCTTATACTAGTTAATTTCCTGATACTGTATCATGTATGGATGATGACATGTTGATTTAGTTTTTATGCTTTCGTTGTGTTTTGTTTTTGAAAAAAGTTTTTGAAATCTGCCATTCAACTAAATTTAGTATGCTGTTGTTTTCAATCCAACAATCAGGGTGCGCTTTAGACAAAAAAAATTTGTGTGAATGGTTGAAAAGTTTAAAGTTTCTCGATGGCTATATTTCAAACTTAGCAAGGTATGTGGACATTAGGAAGTACAAATTATTTGGGATGAAAAGTCATGATTGTCATGTGTTTATGCTATGGCTAATTATAATTACATTTTGGGAGTTGCTACCGAATAAGGTTTGAGAAGCTATAATAGAATTAAGTTTGTTTTTTAAAAGCTTATCATCATCTGAAATATAGTTTGTTGAAATGGAAAAACTAAAAAGAAAAATTATTATTATCGTGTGCTAATTGAAAGAGATTTTCCCTCCAAGCTTCTTTAACTATATAAAGCACCTACCTGTACATTTAACACACGAAACTAAATTTGCTGGTCTAGTTTAATATCGATGGATGCATCTATTTGAGAGGTAATTATAGTTAATATTTAAATACAACTTATAACATATTTTAATCACAGAATTGTAATAAATCTATTTGTAATGTAGGTATTTACATCACTTGAAGAAAAATGCTAAAAACAAAGCTAGAATTAAAGGTTCGATTTGTAATGCTTATTTAATGGAGGACATAAGTACATTTTGTTCACATTATTTTGAGCCACATGTGCACACAAGAGAAAGAAAAGTTCCTTGTAATCACAACAGGGAAGAAATAGGTGATGTTAATGGTAACTTATCCATTTTCACATTTCTAAGATGAACATATAGACGTTAAACAAGAAGAATGTTAACAACAGAAGAAACAGAGACTGCTCATGGTTACATTGTATTAAATTGTTAAGAAGTTCAACCTTTCATGCAGTAAGTTTAAGTTGATTTTGAGATAGATTATTTGAGTTTATGAAGTTACCATTGTTTACAACTAAAATACATAATAATGCTTTTAGATTATAAGAAGAATGCTTAAGCGAGCAAATGCCCGAAACAACGCAGGATGATATTAATAAATAATTTGAAAGACACTTTCCTCGATGGTTCAAAAAATATGTAAGTTTTCACTTGTAATAATTGAAATGGTTGAATTATCATATCAAAGTGATTAGATGACATTATACTAT
>JAOQMP010000208.1:22526673-22539023 GCA_027563575.1 Erythroxylum pedicellare | reverse complement strand
TTAATTAGATTAATTAAGTTGAAACAAATTTATCAAAGAAAGAAGGAAGGCATATTTCTGTTTTTTATACATAAATTTGCAACACATTTGGCATTGAATTGCTAAATTAAAGATGATTTTTATCATGCTTTTATCATCATTAAATGGAGTATTGATCATATCATTAAATGGTTTCATGGTTGTCTTTTAATGATGTCATGTAATGTAACCTTTTAGCATTAATTTTATTAAAGTAAGGAAGAGGTGGTTTTGATGTAGTCTCTCTTCCTTCTTTCATCCATAACCCAAAATGAGAAGGTCTCATTTAGGTTATTAGTATTTTCATATTTCCATCTTAAACAAATGAGAAGAGTCTCATTTATTAGTTTCTTTATGTTTGATTAAAAAATGAAGTGATGTATTGGATGCACATCAGTTCTTTCTTTTATGATAACCGAAATTGACAAGGATAGTAAGAAGAGTTCTTGCATTTTTTTGACTCTCTCTCTCCTATCATGCATGCATAGCTAAAACTTGAATGAAAAGAGTCTCATTTTTGGTTTCTTTCTTCTAAGGAAAATCTCCTCAAAATATTTCTTCTCCTTTCCCACCAAAGGATCTTGTTAACCTAGTTGTCTAAGAAGGACAAATGGTAGATTGGATTGATCAAGGATACAAAAACAAGGAGAGATACATTGATAAAGGAAAGCATACAAAAGAGTTAAAGCTATAGCAATGATTCGGAGAGGAACAAGAAGTCATTATATTTCTACCACTTTGTTCTTATGTAAATTATTTTCCTTATATCGTATCATGTATGGCTGAAACATATTGATTTGGTTATGTTATTTCCGTTATGTTTTATTTTCGAATTTTTTTTGAAATCTACCGTTTTAGCTAAATCTTATGCCTTTGTTTTCGATCTAATAATTAATATCAGATCCATTTTATTATGCATGATTTCGGTTTTATATGTGATGCATGGATTGGAAATTAAAATTTTAATGCTACATATTTTTATGTGATAGAAATATATATGCGTATGTTTTGCTTTTTTGGTTGTCCATAGAATATAGTTTTACCTTGTAAGTTTTCTTTGTTTAGTTTATAACAAAGAGGGTGGCCTATCATCGTTATGTTTCCTCCTTGGTATCGTTTTTCTGTTTTCTTTAATTTTGTAATGTACAAATTTTTGTAATATTGAAGACGGAGCAACTATGGATCGAAGAGAAGAATAGGTAATGGTTTCGATGTATCCTTTGGTGTATTGGCAAAAGTTTCGATTTTATGAAAACCAAAGTGCTAGAATTTTGTTTTAACAAATTTTCAGTTTTGTGAAAACCATGGTGTTGGAATTTTTGCTTTAACAAAGTTTCAGTTTGATGAAATACAAGTGCTGGAATGTTTTTTGAGTGCCGGATTTACTAAAAACAAGTTCTGCAATTTTTGTTTTCATATTGCCAAAGTTTCTGTTTCGATGAAAACAAAGTGCTAGAATATTTTTTTCAAAGTAACAAAATTCGGTTTTATGAAAATGTGATTAAACATTTTTTACTAAATGTGCCATGTCATGTGGATGAAGAGTTTAAAGAGGAAGATCCAAGTCCAACAAGAAATTTTTGGGCTTAAAAGCCTTGTAATTTTATTTATGTTATAACATGGACAATCAAATGTGGCCTATTAGTTCATGAGATGAATGGATAAATGGATGCGATGCAAATAGTATGTGATATTATGTGACTGTACATCATTTAGAAAATTGCCAACCCTAGGCTTTGCTATGTATTTATTATGTATGAGGTATAATATGAAACAATATAGGATGGAATTGCATCTAGACAAGATGCTATTTATTAAAACTTAAAGCGCAAAAAGATTGAGTAGGAGAGGATGCTTATGTGAGAGTCCACGGTCTCCATGTGATGGGCCATTTGCATATGGTGAAGTGTTACTCCTCACCGGAGGGCATGAATCCTAGATCTTTCATGGTTTGAGTCTCCTTAAGGATAAGTCCACTCATTGGTAGCAAATGTGACCTCCCATCGAGGCATGGTTTATAAGTACCTTTAGTGGATGAATCAAATGGTTACACACTCAACATATTTTATCAATAACCTACCCACTATAACTCTTTTCGTAAAAGTATAGACCAAATCATGGAACTTCTCAAAAAGTTAGGCATGAAAATGCTTAGTATTTTTTTGACTAGGAGGGGTCCCAGTTTTTCTTTTAATGGATAAGATAGCCCATTGTCAGTTAGTCCGTAGTTAAATCTATCATCATGCATATATGTACCATGATTTTATACAAAGTCCCAATATTGTTGACTAGTATGCTCATATTTTAATAATTTATATTTTCATACATAATCAACCACAACATGAATCCACTCACTTTCTTGCTGACTAATAACAAATTGGAAAATGGAGAGAATTTTAATGAATGGAGATGTAACCTTGACATTGTTCTTCAATATGAATGAATTTCCTGGGTATTAACAGACAATGAGCCTACACCTCAGGGTGGCAATTCAACTTCTAAGCAAGTCCAACAACATGAGTGATGGCAGAATGTTGATAGTACTACTAAGTGTTATTTACTAGCTTATGTCAGTGGAATGTTGCAAAAGCAAATTGAATACATGAAAACTACTAATGCAATGGTCCATCACCTACATAAGATGTTTGGTGTCAGGACTAAGTCTGCAAGAGTGAAAACTATCAAAACCTTTTATAATCTCAAACAAAAACTTGGTGAACCGGTGCGAGATTGCATACTGAAGTTAATCTCTACGGTTACTATGGCTGAGATGCTTGGGGAAAATATTTATGTGGACACTCAGATGATTATGATCATTAATAGTTTAAACTCATCTTTTCAACCGTTTAAGTTGGACCATGAGCTCAACAAGAAGGATTACACCTTAAGTGAGTTGATGAATACCCTCAAGGCTTATAGGCCAGAAGCTAATGTAGCATCTTCTTCTTAGCCCAAGGGTAAAGGCAAACAAAATAAGAAGGGTTCAAGTAAAAAGAAGGCCCAAATAGGGGTCAAGGTCTAACCCATAACAAAGAAGGACAAAGTGGACACAAAAGGAAAATGTTTCCAATGTGGTGAGCAGGGTCATTGGAAAAGAAACTGTGTGGTCTACCTTGAGTCCCTCAAAAGGAAACAAGGTATGGGTTTCCTAAGTTTGTTAGGAACTAGAAATGTGGTAGAATTTGATTATTGGATATTAGATTTAGGAGCTACTAACCATGTTTGCAATTCTTTGTAGGGGTTCTAGCGAAGGAAAAGACTAAATAAAGGCCAGTTTCAAGTCAAGATAGTAGATAGATCTTATGTTTCAGTAGAATCAGTGGGAGTAATTATCTTGGACTTTCCTAGTGGTCATAGGTTATATTTGGAGGATGAATATTACATCCAAATGATTGTAAGGAATATGATTTCTATTTTTTGTCTAATAAAATCTAGTCATTCCTTATATTTTGAAAATGTTGTTTCAATATATGAGAATAAGGATTTTATTTCTAGTGCAATAATTAAACAGGGATTGTTCATTATAGAACCTGTGATAGGCTCACTTAACACCACAAAATTAATAAAACCAAGACAATCCAATGACTCTAGCATTAATTCAAAATATCTGTGGCATTTAAGAATGGGTCATATCAATCAGAAATGACATGACAGGTTAGTGAAGGATGGGATCCTTACAGGCTTGGATAATATTCCATTACCCACCTGTGAATCTTGTATTGAAAGAAAAATGACCAAGGCCTCATTTCCTTTTAAAGGAAACAGATTTGAATCCACATTAGACCTGGTACATATTGATGTGTGCGGGCCCATGAATGTACAAGCTAAAGGAGGTTATAAATATTTCATAACCTTTATAGATGATTACTCTAGACATGGATATTTGTATTTGATGCATAAAAAGAGTGAGTCCTTTGAAAAGTTCAACATATTCAAAGCTGAAGCTAAAAAGCAACTAGGTAAGCCATTAAAACAACTTCGATCGGATTGAGGTAGTGAGTACTTATCTGGAGACTTGCAACAATTTCTAATTGACAATGGAATTATTTCCAACTTGTCAGCTCCTCAGACACCTCAACGGAATGGTGTATCAAGGAGGAGGAATAGGACTCGATTAGAAATGGTAAGATCAATGATGTCCTACGTTAGCCTTCCAGAATCGTTCTAGGGATATGTCATACAAACGGCAACTTATCTTCCTAACTTTACTCCATCCAAATCAATGCCTATAACACTTAGGAAGTTATAGATAGACAGAGTGCCTTCATTACGGCACTTAAGGACTTGGGGCTGCCTAACCTATGTTCTAAATCCTGAATCTAGAATGATGGAACCATGGTCAGAAGTATGTTTTTTTGTAGGATATCTTACGGGTACATGAGGGTACTATTTTTACAATCCTTACGACAAAAAGGTATTTGTGTCGACAAATGCAATCTTTTTGGATGAAGAATTTGTGAGAAATTACAAAGGAAGAAATAAAGTCGTACTAAAGGATTTAGTTATTTTAACTAAACCAAGAGTTGATTTAGATATAGCGAACAAGATGTCAAAATGGATTTAAGAGTTGAATCAGAAGAGTAGACTGAATATGAAGTTGTGCCTAGACATAGTAGGAGAGTTGTGAGACAACCAAACAGGTATCTAGGTTTAGGAGAAAGCATAATTGGCATCTCGGACTAAGAAGCAATGGATCCTATTAGTTATACACAGGCTGTTGATGATGATGATGCAGAAAAATGGCTTAAGGTGATGGAATTAGAAATAGATTCCATTTTCACCAATGAAGTCTAGATCCTTGTAGATCTACCACCAGATGCAAAAGCCATAAGGTGTAAATGGATCTACAAAAATAAAAGAGGATCTAATGGAAAGGTAGAGACTTTTAAAGCTAAATTGGTAGCTAAAGGCTATGCTCAAAAAGAGGGTATAGACTATGAGGAGACATTTTCTCTAGTTGCCATGCTTAAGTCCACCAGCATTCTTTTGGCCATAACAGCTTATTTCGATTATGAAATATGGCAAATGAACATCAAGATCGCATTTCTTAATGGGGATCTTGAGGAGATCATTTATATGGCCCAACCAAAAGGATTCATTGAGCTAGGTAATGAGCATAAGGTATGCAAATTATAAAGGTCCATTTATGGACTTAAGAAGGCTTCTAGGTCTTGGAACATTAGGTTTGATAGTTCTATCAAAACTTATGGGTTTATACAAAACCTAGATGAGCCTTGGGTTTATAAAAGGATACAAGAAGGAAAGGTTACTTTCCTAATCATGTACGTCGATGACATTCTGCTCATTGGGAATGATGTAAGAATGTTATCGACGATTAAGGAATGGCTGAATAACCAATTCTCAATAAAGGATTTAGGAGAGGCTAGCTATGTTCTAGAGATCAAGCTTATAAAGGATTGTAAGAACAAAATAATAGACTTGTCTCAAATAACCTACATTGAGAACATGCTCAATAAGTTTGCCATGCAAGATTCCAATATCACACCTACTAGACATGGAATCAAACTTTCAAAGGAGAAAGCATCTAAGACCCAAAAGGAGGTCGAGCGCATGCATAACATTCCATATGCTCCAACAGTTGAAAGTTTAATGTATGATATGCTTTGTAATAGATCAAATATCTGTTACACAGTAGGATAGGTAAGTAGATTCCAGTCCAATCCAGGAATGGAGAATTGGACTAGGGTTAAGTGCATATTGAAGTATCTTTGTAGGAAGAAGAACTTAATACTTGTTTAACTTGGAATTAATCTTATTCCGATAGAATATATAGATTCCGATTTCCAATCTGATGTTTATTCAAGGAAATCAACTTCTGGTTCTATGTTTGTTTTAAGAGGTGGAGCCATAGTCTGAAGGAGTGTCAAGCAATCTTGTGTTGTTGATTCAACTATAAAGGTTGAATAGGTTGCTACTTGTGAAGTAGAAAAAGAAGCAATCTAGCTTCACAAGTTCCTAAATGATTTAGAGATAGTTCCTAAGGCAGAAAAGGTCATTACACTTTATTTTGATAATAGTGGGGTTGTGACTAATTCTAAAGAACCTCGGAACCATAAATCTGCCAAACATATTAAGAGAAAGTATTATATCATAAAGGAGATAATGCAACGTGGTGAGGTGAATGTGGTAAAGATTCCTACAGAGCAAAACCTCGTTGATCCATTTACGAAGACACTATCTCAAAAGAGTTTTGAGGGTCATCTAATTGGGATAGGAGTAAGTGATATGTCAAACTTGCTTTAGGGAAAGTGGGAGATTGTTGGAGTTATGTAAATATAGTTCCCTAGAAAGCAAGTATATCTACATATAACTTAATATTCTTCCAGTCACTTTTGTAATGAAAATATTTATTATCAATAAAATAGAAGAGTTTGGTTTTATTTGTATGATCATTATATATCTACTCATAAGGCACCAACATTCTTTTGTAAGTACTATACATATACATGGAGATGTATGGGAAATATGTATATTATTATAATCTAAATTGGTTACCTCGCAGTTGAATAATCAAGTTGGTCACTTGATTACGATTTAGACTATAGTGTTGCAATTTATCTCTGTGTAAGCAAAAGAGTTTACTTCAAGGGAATGATGAGTTTCATATCATAATAGTAGTTGACTATCAATAATGGCACTATTAAATAAATCTGGAATCAAGTATGTTTTTAAAGAATAAAGTAGGCCGCTACTTTAATCTTAAAACATACACCTTAGCATTCTTTTATCATGAGCCACAATCTTGATGAGTAGTGAACTCATATGTGTTTCATTATAATTCTTGATATGATCGGAATGAATTTTTACAGAGTATCTATCCACTGTCTGCATGTTGGAATTATTAATTGAAACATGTATCAAGGAACAGTAACTCAAATAAAGGGTTTATAATGATATCATCACTTCTAGTTGTTTTACGGAGATTGGTGATTAAATTGGCGCTAGTATTTTGAGGACTAGCCATCCATCAAGTCTTAACACCAAGATGAGATCTTGTTTGTTAATCACCATATAGAGTAAAACGGGAGATCTAGAAGGAAAAATCAACATAAGGGCAAAATGGTAATTTTATCCTTTATTATACGGATGGCTATAATGTGGTTCATAATAAAGTTTACAATTGGATATCTTATTTAAAACATGTATTCTCATAATATTTAGTAATTTAAGAGTTCAATCAATTGTCTTTAGTGGAATGGCATTTGGTTAACAAACTACAATGAATTTAAATGAGATTAAATTAATTCCGAGCTTATTGAAGCTTAAATTATATAAGTCGAATCATATTCTCCATTTGACTTCTAGGAAGGTTATCAAGAAAAATAAGAAATATAAATAAAGATTTAAAAGCCTATGACTGAATGTTGGGTTTGTACTAATTAATTGTTAATTAAAAGCCCAAATCAACATTTAATATTGGGCTACACTTTGGTTTGATTTGATTAATTAGATTAATTAAATTGAAAAAAAGTTATTAAAAAAGGGAGGGCATATTTCAGTTTTTCATACCTAAATGTGCAGCTGCACGTTTAGCATTGAATTGCTAAATTAAAGATGGTTTTTATCATGCTTTATCATCATTAAATGGTTTAATGGTTATCTTTTAATGATGGCATCTAACCTTTTAGCATTCATGTGATTAAAAAAATGAAGAGGTGCATTTGATGTACTCTTTCTTCCTTCTTTCATCCATAATTGAAAATGAGAGGGTCTCATCTAGGTTATTAGTCTTTTCATATAGCCATCTTAAAACAAATAAGAAGCTCTTATCATTTATTAGCTTCTTTATGATTGCTTAAAGAATGAAGTGATACATTGGATGCACATCACTTCTTTCTTTCATGTTAATTGAAATTGAGAAAGAGAGTAGGAGTGTTCTTGCATTTTTTGACTCTCTCTCTCCTCTCTTCAATGCATAGCCGAAACTTGAATTAGAAGAGTCTCATTTTTGGCTTCCTTTTTCTAAGGAAAATCTCCTCAAAATATTTGTTCTCCTTTCCCACCAAAGGATCTTATTAACCAAGTTGTCCAAGAAGAACAAGTGGTGGATCAGATTGGTCAAGGATACATTGACAAGGAGAGGATACATTGACAAGAAGAGGATACAGAAGCTAGGAGTCAAAGCTATAGCAAGGAGTTAAAGAGGATACAAAATTGAGGAGTCAAAGCTATAGCAAGGAGTCGGTATAATTCCATCTTGTTCTTATGTTAATTATTTTCCTTATACCGTATCATATATGGCTGAAACATGTTGATTTGGTTATGTTGTTTCCGCTGTGTTTTGATTTCGGAAAAAGTTTTGAAATCTACCATTTTAGCTAAATCTTGCATGCTTTTATTTTTGATCCAACACTTTAATGTTCATTTATCCATACCTTATACACATTACTCATGTCCTTAAGATCACGTTTTCACTAAAAGAACTCATTTCCTCCTTTGACAAATCATAATTTCCATATTTGAATTCATCCACATCAAAACAGTCCATTATTTAGATTATGAAATCAATTAAATACATAAAATTGTCAAGCTCTTAACTAATTAATCAAGCAACAATCTAAGCTCATTCCTAGCCTTAATCAAGTCCAAATATACCAATTTAGGGTGAAATTTCTTCTCTGGTTCAACATGTACACATGGCTGCAATTAATATTCTAGAATTTGTCATCAACACCACTGATGTGTGTAACTTTATAACCTTCAATACTTCACAAATTTTACAAGCTTAGAGACATCACTAACACCTGAAACTTTCTAGATTTCATGTCGTTTAAGGTTACTTCATTTTAGGTTAATTTAACTTCCATATTGATTACACTAAGGCTTACAAAATCTTTGGCATGAATTCTTCATTAATTATACTTCAAATCCCAACTTAAATCATTATACAACAGCCCATAAACTACTATTTTTGTACATGTAAAAACAGAATAGAAAAGTACCCATTCATTCTCCATTTTCCAGCAAATCTTCAACCTCAACATCATATACATTCTATCCTAATTCAATCATCACAAACTTTTTTTTTTATAACATGCCATAAAGAACAAAACTTCACTAACACTTTACTATCCAAATTTACTACTTATAATCATTCAAACCAAAATTCAATACTAAGCAATACACAATTCACATCAGGATCATTATAAACCTTTCATACCCAAGAATATGTCAATTGAGTGCATATACTATCTTTCTAATGTGTACGAAATCATAATTCATGTGTGTATGCTAATGATATGCATGTGAATGAAATGCATTTCATGAATGCTAAAATGGTATGACTCATATGCAATAATCTAAGGCTCTAACCCTTAGTATAGAAAACGAGCTATTGCATTAGTGCTACTCAGAACATAAAGGATATTTAAAAAACAAGACAAAGAGGCAAAGGGAGCTTTTGCATTAGCCACTTTTGAGAAACCCTAGAGAGAATTCATCGAGAGATTAAGAAAGAGAAGAAGGAAGAGAGAAGTGGAGTAGAAGTTGACTCGATGTACTTCCTAGATCAGGAGTTTCCCAATGTCGCTGCCTCCCATCATCCCTTTAGATCATATTTCCTATTTATTTTCCATTTTATTGTTGTACATAATTGGGGAAAACAATTTGATGATAGGATTTTTTAATATTGAGTTGTTCTAAACTTAACTTTAGAGTTTTATTTTTGAATTAATGAAATTTGAATGTTTATGTGTTTATTTGATTTGTTGTGGTTTAATTCTGCAAGTACATAATTCGATAATAAACTAAAAGGGTGAATTGAAGGAAAAATAATTAAATTGATCTAACAAAAGTTAGGAAATTTAATAGAACAAGAATTAAATTAAATCAGTAAATTGTATGAAGAGAGATCTTGCATACATTTTCGATAGTTTATTACACAATTTTAGAATTAATTAGGGTTTTGGATAGGTTATTAATTGAGAGATTGCTACTTCCATAATTTTATTAGGGTTTATAATTTAGGGCTAATGGTTATAACTCGAGAGAGAGTAATCAACCTTAAGATCATCTAGAATCAACAATTCGGTAATTAATAATCAGTTAGGTTAACATTAAGGATAGGTAAAATTTCCTTTCTCTAATTTGGTAATTTCCTTAGGTTAGTTCTTGGGTGTATGTCGCAATTATTGAATAATTAATATTTTCATGCTCGATTCTTAATTTGATTTGATTGATTAAATTAATTTCTTGTATGTAGTTTTATGCAATTGAATTTTTATATTGTTTTCTAATCTTAGATTTTAGGATTAGATTATCCCTCCTCGTAGGTTCGACACCTTAGGTACTATGCTAACAAACTGTGCATTTGTGGATTATCGAGGTTATTGTTAAAACTTACACACATCAATTATTAGCAAGGAAGAGATTAAAGATTCTTTTCTTGGCATATTTTGGGTGGAATATGAAGATATAAATTCATCATGATATTGAAATTTATAGGCCTATCAATAGTTCAACACATATGGAGAACAAGTAGGGTGATATAGGATCTTTTGGAATTCCATGGTCGATCAAAATTTACCAAAATACTAAAACAAGCAGTTGAGATGCACTACTTAATCCATATGATGAATTTTTTCTTCTAAAGATTATAATATAAATTTCTAATTATTTGAATCAAAAGTTTATGAAAATCAATTTTTACATTACAACTTTTGATGGAGTTCTTTCTATGATATCTTTTAAAGAGCTTATATTCTGATAGGATATTTTCCTTTATGATTCTTCAGCTAATGCAAAACTATAGGATTTACATATTAATGAATCAATAATAGAATTGAGTCTAGTGGCAATGATCTTAAAAATGATTTCGTAAATGGTGTTACAATAATAATAGGATAAAACTCTTTGAGTGGTTTAGGAATTGGTATCTTGGCAACAAGGTAATTGTAGATCTATTTAAATTATTTTAGGTGTTTACATGAATTGAATAATTTGAGGATGATAGAATTAATACTTACTTAAATTCTAGAATTCCTTAAAAAAGAATGAATTTGAACCATTTGGACATGGTGGTTTGTTAAATTGAAAATATAAAAAGAAGTTTCAATCTCTCGTTACATATAGGTTTAATGTGATTTAGAAACAAATATATAGAGGTAGATCTAGTAATTAAATAGAAAAAATCTACATTAAAATTTACCAAGGAGGATAGAAGTCGAGGAATCCAAAAGTATTTGAAGACTAGATCTTTTCATTCCCTAAAATTTTTCTTCAATTTTTTGTTGTTTGAAATTTAGTTAGAGTTTCTTTTGAAAAGGATAGATATAAAGAACAAAGTAGATATAGATAAGATTTTGATTGAGTTATTGTAACCTTATGTTTTGGTACCTTTGATTTCAAGACAACTACTCCTCAAATATTTATGATGATTATCCTTAAGGCCTATTTTGATCAATTTGAGTTTCTTGAGACATTTGAATTACTCATAACCCTTAATTTCATAAGCCATTTTAGCTCATACTATCTCCTAGAAGCACCTAAGTTTAGTGAGAAAGCTTATAAATCTAAAATGGGTAGAACTATTATAAAGATTTAATAAATTGTATATTTCTTTAGGGAATGATTAAAGCATAATTTTTTGAAAAAATTAGCCAAGCTTCCCGAGAATTCTATCATCTGTCGTTGATTAACTAGTTCCCTTTCTAGTTCTATCCTTATAAAACATTTTCCTTATTGTTTAGTGCTACATGTAAAGGGTTCCCCTTATATATGAGTTTTGTGATCTCATCATTGGCCAAGGAAGGTCAGAGTTCATTATAGGGATTTTTTGAACAAATCTATCCTTCAATTAATGATGTAAGAAGAGTATAATTGAAATCCCCATTCACGATCCAAGGTATGCTTATTTTGGAACTTCTACTTCCAAAATCTTTCTATAAGTTATCTCTCTAAAATATAAGATTAGAAGTTACTTCTGAAAGAGGAGGAGAATTAGATGGAGGAAGAGCATCTAAAACTTGAAAAGGGGGGGCGGGCGATTTTGGTGTCTGAGTGCAGGGAAAGGATGCTTTAAAAGTTGAGAAAAGGTTACGGGAGAGCAAAGGTCGGAAATAGAAGTAGCTAAGGATTAAATTAATTATAAGAAGGATGAGGAAAGAGGAGGAGAAATTTAGTAGAAACAAGGGAGGATGACAAGAGAGACTATAATGTAGGATAAGCTGAGGGGGTTATAGCTTATCTATTGTGGTGGAAAAGTTGACAGAGACTAAGAGGGAGGAAGAAGCAGGAGCCATTACACAATGACAAGTTGAAGAGAAGAGAAAACAATAGAGAGAAAGCAAATGAAGAACAATAGTACACGAGTT
>JAOQMP010000208.1:22497314-22509600 GCA_027563575.1 Erythroxylum pedicellare | reverse complement strand
AGGTCCACTTTGATAAGATAGTTCTGTGGAGTTTTACTTATTGTATACCCTTTTAAGAGCTCCTACAAGATTAGAATTTTATTTTTAATGTGCTTATTGCTCATGAATGCCCCTTGGTTCTTACTGAAGATGAATTATAGTACAAATTTTAGCCTATTTGCTAAAACTTTGGCAATGATCTTATAGAGAAAATTAGTACATGAGTTAGGTTTGAAATCACTCTAGGTTTCCAGTGTAGAAATATTGGGAATTAAACACAGAAATGTCTTATTAATCTTCTTAAGCAACACTCCCTTTTTTAAAAACTTCTACACAACTTCTTTGATGAACCTCCCTTCTTTATCCTAACTTTTTTTAATAGAAAATCCCATTTAATTCATCTAGACCTGGAGCTTTTGAACTATTCATTTTAAAGACTACTTCCTTTATTTTATGATTACTAATATGTCTAATTAGTAAATTGGCTTCATCTTTAGGAATCTTGGCTAAAACAAATTGCTTAATATCATCTTTATAATTTCTAACATTTCCTTCTGTTAATATTTATTCTTATTGACATTGCATTGAACGAAAACTTTATGCATCAATTCCCATCCTCGATCTAATTGATCCTGGCTTACTGTTGCAATAAGGAACAATGATTGTCCACTACTTGCATATAGTTTTTAATAGCTTCCCTATACTTTTTAGGTAGATTCCAATCATTTGGATTAGCTACTAGTGAATTTTAGATAACAGAAAGCTTACTCCTTGCATCTTCTATCTCTTTTTTGGTATTCTTTCCTTTATAATATTTAACTTCTTTAATTCCTATTTTATAGCCTTAAGCTTTTGCAAGCAAATAAATTGCTTTATACTAGAAGCCTTAATCTTCAAGCCCTTAGAAATAACATCTTGAAAGCACCCCACATTAACCATAAAGTTGTTAAATCTGAAGGGGTGCTTAACCCTAACTTTTTAAAACAAATTATCTACCTTGATAGGAGAATGACCAAAGATCCTAAGATCTAAAAAATGGCTTTACTCTCTGAAAAGGTGATTAACCAACACACATTCACCAAGGCTCTATCTACTTTTTTAAGGATGAACCGCTTTGAACTTTGATTGTTGCTCCATAACATATGAACTTTAAATTTCAAATCAGTTAGCTCCACATCCTTGGTGCAATTAAACAGGTTTGAGTTATAGTAAGTTACAATTACCTTCTGCCTTTGACCTATAGAGAGTGGTGTTAAAGTCACCACTGATTATCCAGGGTCCTCTAATTAATGCTTTTAGTCTTCTTAGTGAACTCCATAAATCTAATATTTGGAAAGTTGTATTGAAACCAGAACCAAAAGTAGCCAAAGTTATAGATTTTTCCATTTTTAAAATCAATTTTATGTGGATGAATTGCTCACTAGTTTCCAATACTTCCACCTCCAATAATTCCACATCTTACATAATAATAATTCTTCCATACCCATGGTAATGGTGTTTTATCATTATCTTCCATTTAAAATTAATTAGTTTATTTATATTTTCTAATATGATTTTGGTTTCCACTAGACAAAATAACATAGGCTTCTCATTCTAAACAAAATCCCTTATAACATTTAGCTTTAAAAGGCTATTTATTCCTCTTATGTTTCAGACTATAATAGTCATATGACAGTGCTTTATCCTTTTGAGGCTTCCTACTATTCCTGTTGCTCTTTCTATATATAACTTTTTCAAACTACTCCTCTTGATTGAGCCCTTTTTGCTAAGCTTCCTTCTGTTGTTGATGATCTTAATCTTGTTATAAACTAATTGGAAATTCTTCATTCTACATATTTCCATTCTCTTTATTACAAGGACTATTCAGCTTATCCATTCTCTCATTACCCCTTTAATTCCCTTTTATAATTCCTACTTCCATCAACATGTGCTGGTGATCTTCCAATGGTTGTACATGATCTAGAATGTCATTAATTTGCTCACTCTTATTTTTATTAATTAGTGTTCCAACAACCTTATGCAAGCTCCCCTTGTCCTCGTATTTCCCTGTCATATTTTTTGTTTCCAACAACACTTTTTTTTTGCATTTGTATTGGCTTCCTCCAATGCCATCAGCTCCTAATAGTCCCCCTTCATAAAAACTTTCCCCGTTGGTTTCCATCCTTTACCTATGCTTTTAGGGAAGGTTTCCATTGATAAGTAACCATCACTTTATCTTCTTTAAGAGAACTCCCATTTGTCAACCTTAGTATAGGAATGTTATCTTTCATTTCCTTAGAAATTTCCATACTCACAAATAATATAACAAAGCCTACACTTTTCTCAATGTAGTGTTTTCATCTATACAGGTTGGTTTTCCCAAATAGGTTGCTAGCATACTTAAACCCTTAATTGTCCGATATTCCAAAGGAATATTGGGTATATTCACCCATAAAGGAATGTTTTTAAATATAATTTTCTCTAATTCCATGCCAGGTTGCCAGTTTCGAAGAAAAGAGGAAGTTTGAGAGATATGCCAAGGGCCTTCTTTTATCACCTTTTGAACTTCACATTTAGAGCTAAAGGTAAATATTATATTATCATCATTAGTTAACATTACTTCTTGTATGCCTCTAGCTTTCCAATTTTTCTATGTCTATACTTGAATTGCAGGAAAAGTAGGACATTTATCCATGAAGAAGCCAATAATTATTGCTTCCCATTTCCTTGTTCCTTCCTATAAGATGTTGATGCTTAGAGCCACCATTAACTTTCCTTCAACGTCAACAGGAGGGTTGTAAAATAGGTTAGTATTTAAGTTAGCACACTTAACTTATTTCTAAGTCTTTCAGATTTTAACCTATTTCTTATGCACAGTCACAACTTAAGTTGAGAGGTTTACGACAAGGATAGGCTGATTTGTTGAGTGAGATGGAGAGTGTGGTTCAAGGGGTTTTTTAGAATCTATTTGTGTTGAAGGTGATGATGGGGAAGAGTGGGAAGATGAGGGTAAAGGTGGAAAGTTTGACTATATTAAGCTGTTAAATGGAAGTCTATTTTTGGTAGGAGGTTAGGTGGCTTAGGATAGCTACCAAAAAAAAGGAAAAAAAATCAAAGCGAGAAACAATTTAGAAGGAGAAAGACAAAAGTGCCCCTATTTATGGCACCTAGGAAAAAATGGAGAAGAAGAAGAAAGGAAATACGATGGTGCTGGAGCGGAGATTTAAGATGGATAAGTAAGGGTTAGAGGCTGGGGAGGGTGGAAGATCCATGAAAGAGCAAAGTTGAAGGCTAAGAGAGATGAAGGAGCCTCTCACTCCTTATTGTATCAAAATCTATTTAGCCCTATATAGATGACTCAAACTAAAAAAAATTCAATAGAGTTTTTTTAAGTGATTATCAAATATAATTGATTAATTAATTTATACAACATGGACTTTTAACTTTTATATGTATATAAAATAATTAAATATATCTATTAATACTTTATTTTTAGCCTTATAAAAATGAAAAATGTGGATAATTTGCGTGGAAAGATGATATCTACTTACAAGATATTAAGAAGAATTATCAATGTTGTAATAACCACATACCCTCTAGGATGATATGCAGGCCACACAAAACAGTACTAAAACAATCTAAAACACGATAAAGCATTTCCAAAAACTCAAGTAACATACATTTCATTTCATAGGTTGGGACATATTCAGAACATAATATACACATGGTACTTATCACATACAAGCCTTAAATTCAAATCCAACCTGTGTTAAGGTTATTACAAACCATCAAACAACATACAAATTCCATTATGTCTCATTACATTAAATACAACTCAAAAAACAAACTGAACATTTCCAAAACAAAACACATTCTCCTTGGCCACTGCGGTTGTCTTTATCCCAATCTTTAAACCTTCTTATCAGAGCCTACATGGAGGCAAAACCACTGTGCTAAGCATAAAGCTTAGTGGGGAAATAATTAAACAAGATATAAATTGGTGACTATTTCTAATAGTCGTCTAACATTCACATATACAGAATCAGATCACATATCAAGCAATCTTTAATTGTTCATATTAAAGCACAATCCAAACCATATGTATCTCAAACAGAATATAACATATCAAAATAAGATATATTAGCTTCACAGAAAAACTTACAAGTATCAGAACATAATACCATAATCATAACAGAACTTTAAAGTACTATAACAGAACTTGACTGTATCAAAACAATACCTAATTATATCAGAACAAAACTTAGTTATTTCAGAACAGAGCTTGATTATATCAGAACTGAGCATGTAACCGAATACAAAACAAATTAGCCTACTAATCCTTTTTATAAAAGTGGGTAACAAGACCAGAATAGAAGATACCCATATTTGGCATCTGAAACAGAAGAGACTTAAATCTCTAAAACAGAAGATGTAAAAGTGTCTAAAATCAGAAGACACCAAAGTATATGGCACAAAAGACACCGAAGTGTCTAGTTACAGAAGACACCGAAGTGTCTGGTTACAGAAGTAGCCACAGACCCTTCTAGGCATGCCTATTTACCTAAGACTAGGACTTGACAGTTTTAAAACAAACCATTTCAGATTTCAGAATCTCATGCAGAAGATGTAGTGCATAACATATGTCTTTATTCTATTTTTCTCAAATTGAACTTAATATTTCATATCTAACAACTTAACATACCTCATGAACATAAATATTTGAAATAATGTACCAATAAATACATTATGTATTTACACATTACATATTTCCAATTCACAAACAATAATATTCAATTCACATCACATAAATCCTTTGAAACATATTTATGTTCATAAGGACACATCCATCCTTGAACACACCATACATTTCAACATTAGAAATATTATTTACTAACCACACATTCATTAAGTAATTACCTCAATTAACAAACCATAACTAAATTAACTTTTCCTCAATTAATCTGACCTCAATTTAAGTTCATTTCATACCTTAAACAAGTCTAATTAAGTCTCAATGTACTAAATAAAATGACCTAACCTTATATAGATCCGTAATTGCACAAAACCAAGTTTTTCACCTTCCTAACCATTTCCCACGACCGTAGGATTGTGTTTTATAAATCCCACTACCGTGGGATGAGTGAACCGAAGATTCAATCACCCATAACCTTCAGTTTGTTTCCAAAACTTCACTTCTTCACTTCCATTCAACACACCTTCACTAAAGTCCATCAATTTTACTTCAATTCTACCTTATTCATAGTTTAATACCTCATCAAATTGATGTCCGAAACAACTCAAAAATCATTCATTAAGCATCTCATAATCCATGATCTTTTAAGTATTAACATCCAAAGCAAAAGCTATAAAACCAAGTATCATGTTCCAGACCTCAATTCATTATCAATTCAATACATATTCTATCCAATTCAAGCATCTAATTCATTATCAATTCAATACATATTCTATCCAAGAAAGGAAAGGGAATTCATCTCCTTCCTTTCTTCCACTTCTTCATGAAAGCATGTGAAATGGTCAAGCTAATAGCCTTAACTTAGCATGTTTACCTTTCTTTTGCTTGCTTGTTTACTTGTGTGTTTGATTTGTTTGGTTTTGATTATGTTTAGTTTGAAGTTTGTTTGAGTTTGAACTTATGTTCTTTTCAAATTTCTTGTTGGATAGTTGATTTTGATGTGTTGGTAGGTTGATTGAATGTTGGGAATGCATGTTAAGCTTAGAATAAGAATAAGAAGATAAAAAATTGGATAATCCACAATCGTGGGAATTGGGTTGATTCCCATGAATGTGGGAAGGCTTTCCAGAAACTTTCTGGAGCCTTAACCCATGATTGTGAAAATGGACCCATTTTTCATGAGCGTGGGAAGGCTCTCTAAAAACTTTCTGGAGCCTTAACCTATGATTGTGGAAATCATAGTGATTTCCATGATTATAGGATCCTTCGACAGAAACTTTTTAAAAAACTCTCTTTTCTTCTTCTTTCTGCACTTTCCCTCACTTTTTCTCTTTGTGGTCGACTTTCTCACTAACCTTAGTTTTGAAAATCATTCATTTTCTCCCAAACTTTGATATTTTCTTCATCTTTTCCATCATTAATCACTTATTTTACATTTATTTCACACAACACCATCAAGAATACAAGGATTTGGTGAGTTCTTATTTCCTTCTCTCTCTAAAACGTGCTCACTCTCTCTTTTGCCTATTTTTGTAGATTTTTCTTCTTCAATGGCTCTAAAGAAGCTTGTCGCTCAGAAACCCATTGACCAACTGTGTCAATAAGTCTTAGACGAAGGTAAAACTAATATAGCGGCAAATTTTCGTGTCTTATTCCCAATTTTTTGGAAGACGAAGGTATGTGATTTTGGAACTTTAAAGATAGAGAATTACTGCCTTCGAGATACCTTGATTTTGAATTGTTAGAAACTTTAGATTTGAGGTGTAATATTGAATGATTAGCTAAAAATATTCATTAAGGTCGATTAATTTGTTATAATGTACCGATATACCCCATAATGACCATAATGACTGTTGAATTTTTTACCACTATGCGTTATAATCCTAAAATGGATACATTTTGGTTTAGAATAGGTGGTCATGTTTATAAGCTTGATTATACAGTCATTTGTGCACTTTTTGACTTGTCAAACACTAAAATTTTAGATGATCATGATGACTTCTATGTGGATGACTATTGGAAAAGCCTTACGGGTGAAAACACATTTAATTCTAGGAATGCACTGAACACCTTAATTTGTAGCACTGAGCACTTATTGCTTCATAAATTTATGTGCTTAATTGTCTTTAATAAAAATAAAAGCAATAAGTGTTATGCTAAATAACTTTTCTTTCTTTGGTGTTTAGATCACAAAGTTAAAATAAATACCTCGTATTGCATTTTTAGGTTTATTATAAGTTGTGTGAATAAGAAAAGCTTATATTTTCGTATGGCTTATATTGTCACTGCCTTGGCTTCGTTTTGTCATTTTGATGTGGATACTGTGCATACTACTAACTACGATGTTTTTGATGTATCATATTTAAAATGCTTTGAAATTTTAGAGCTCCATTCTATGAAGCTCTGAAATTCTCAGATGTGTACTACATTTAATAACAGGAAGGGCAAGAATGTAGCCATGTCTCAACCATTTACCTCTCAAGCCCCACCGGAGCCTCGAGAAGAAGTAATCTTAGAGGAACTAACAATAATAGCAAATGTTGCTCGGTTTTAGCAAATTCTTGACCAGATGGCTGCAAATTAGCAACAAATGATGCTGCAGGTCAATAAGCTTAGAAACCAAATGCGACAAGTACATAAGGAGTAGTGGTACATGAAGAAGAAGTTTCTCAAATTCATCCAGACAATGAACTTTGAAGCCCCTCTCTTACGCCTTCAACACCTCAATCCCCATAAGTTTTCTTATCCTTCACTTTTTATATTATTTTATTTACTTTGTTATTTATGTTATTTGTTTGCTTAGTTGATGTTGTGTTTGATGTTTATAAGCTTGATTATATAGTCATTTGTGTACTTTTTGACTT
Source organism: Erythroxylum pedicellare (assembly GCA_027563575.1). Taxonomy (NCBI): domain Eukaryota; kingdom Viridiplantae; phylum Streptophyta; class Magnoliopsida; order Malpighiales; family Erythroxylaceae; genus Erythroxylum; species Erythroxylum pedicellare. Next base: position 22,502,085 of record JAOQMP010000208.1, on the reverse strand, counting down.
ATCAAACACTAAAATTTTAGATGATCATGATGACTTCTATGTGGATGACTATTGGAAAAGACTTACACGTTTAATTCTAGGAATGCACTGAACACCTTAATTCGTAGCACTGAGAACTTATTGCTTCACAAATTTATGTGCTTAATTGTCTTTAATAAAACTAAAAGCAATAAGTTTTATGCTAAATAACTTTTCTTTCTTTGGTGCGTAGATCACAAAGTTAAAATAAATGCTTCGTATTGCATTTTTATGTCTATTATGAGTTGCGTGAATAAGAAAAGCTTATATTTTGGTATGGCTTATATTGTCACTTCCTTGGCTTTGTTTTGTCATTTTGATGTGGATACTGTGCGTACTACTAACTACGATGTTTTTGATGTATCATATTTAAAACGCTTTGAAATTTTAGAGCTCCATTCTATGAAGCTCTAAAATTCTCAGATGTGTACTACAGTTAATAACAGGAAGGGCAAGAATGTAGCCATGTCTCAACCATCTACCTCTCAGGCGGCACCGGAGCCCGAGAAGAAGTAATCTTAGAGGAACTAACAATAGTAGCAAATGTTGATCAGTTTCAGCAAATTCTTGACCAGATGGCTACAAATTATCATCAAATGACACTGTAGGTTAATGAGCTTAGAAACCAAATGCGACAAGTACACAAGGAGCAATGGTACATGAAGAAGAAGTTCCTCAAGTTCATCCAGACAATGAACTTTGAAGTCCCCTCTCCTACGCTTTCACCACCTCAATCCCCATAAGTTTTCTTATCCTTCACTTTTTAGATTGTTTTATTTAGTTTGTTATTTATGTTATTTGTTTGCTTAGTTGATGTTGTGTTTCATGTTTTAATTTCATTTTATGGTTGCCTTGTCATATTGAGGACAATATGCTATCCAAATGTGGGAAGTTGACATTTGCCTTGTCAATTACATCATTTAAATTCGTTTTATTTACTGTTTAGGATGCATGTTTTAGGCATACTAGGTTATTGTTTAATGTTGTGTTGTTTTAAGCAATGGAACCACACTTGAATCATTTTTTATATGTTTTTTCATGAGATTCTGCCATGCTAGTTGGAATAAGATTGAATGCATACTTAAACTTGGATTAGGCTACTTGAGTACAGAGTCAGTCATGTTGAGTGATGAAAAGTAGTTGGCTGCATAAGCTTACTCAAAATGTGACTCTTGAGCAATGAGGTAGTGTAGAGATGCATAATGAATTTTCATTTGAGCTAATGTGAGGATTGTGCTTATATGACTCCATCTATAGTCATCTTATTTTTTTGAGTGTGTGATGCCCCTTTAGGTTACTACCTCTAGAACTTACTTTGAATCGGTTTGTCTACACGATGCATGCTTAATAAAAATGATTAAGGCCCTTTTTGTGATAATCTTTTGCTTAAATGACCTACCCTTGTATTATCCCTTGTTAGTCCTGTTGAGCCTTAACCCTTTTGTTTTTTGAAAACACCTCATATTTCAAAACTCGAAACCTCATTAGCCTACCCATTCACAAGTTTAGTAAAGTATTAATTGGTGCGCTAGTTTGGGATTTTTGGTAAAAATTTCTTCTTTCTGAGGTGAGTTTAGTTATACTTCTACTCCTCGATCATATTATATCTAGTTGCTATGTTGTTTATTGTTTCTTTGACTATATAAAAGTAAAAAAGTAAGAAAAGAAAAGAAAAGAAAAAGGAAGAACATTTTGGGTAATATCAATAAGTGCGGAGTAATAGTATATTTACATTTGTATATTTTAGAATATGTTTTGTATCTCTTTGTTTACTTGTTACTTTATGAATGCTTGTATTAAACCCTTTACCTCTTTTGACCCACCTTAAGCCTTACCACATTACAACTCAAAACAAGCCCTTTTGATATATTTATGCATGTAATCATTGTAGAGGAAATTTGGTGTATTAGCAAGCCCATGGTAGTGTAGTTTACACTAACAATTAAATACTTGAGAGAAATGGGTGAAACCATGAGGAAGATTCATTTTACGTTTATACTTATCTTTGAGTGATGATGCCATAAATTGAGTTTGCTTATGAACATTATTGAAATGTAGTCATGATATTTGTAATAGCTTGATACTTTAGTTGGCTAAACTTTGAGGGATTGTATGCTTTGATCTTTATGAAAATGAAGTCATAGAATTGATTAGTTGTGTTTGATTTTTCTTGAGGACAAGCAAGGATTTAAGTGTGGGGAAGTTGATAGTTATGCTCTAGCGCCCCCTTACCGCAGGGTACCCACCGGGACACCCGGAGGTCATTTTGGTACATATCCTATGATAAAGGTGTGCTAAGTTCGATCACTACACTCACTTCATATGGCATGGTATCGAAAGTCACTTATAAAGAATCATAAGAAAATCACAATATTTTAAAACCAACTTTTTCCTCATTTCATTACACAAAACCGAAAGTCTACATTGTATCTTTCAATACTTACTACATAAAAGAGGAAAATATTCAAAGTCTATCTAGTCTGTCCAAAAATCCTAGCTGACCAACCTTTGAGCCATGACTTCTCTTGCCAATCACAATCTACACGGTTGGTAGAGTCTCTCAATAGCTAGAATCGTCTTGGTCTTGAAAAGACAACATTGCAATTTTGGTGAGTTTTGCGAACCCAATGAGGTAACCATCATCGATGGTTCACTCAATTTATGCATCACAACAATTCACCTAACATGTAATCACATACTGCACTTTACATAAATTTCACATTTTCAAGAAAGCATAGGCATTTCATTTCAATAAATATACTTAACAATATGCGTATGAAATGCTCATGAGACACTTTCCAATTATTACGTTGTTATGACTGAGTGCCTGAACTGTCCCATATCCATTTTAGATACTGGGCTTATTAACAACTATCCCTTATCCGCTTGGGAGATACAGGGCTCATTATACATAATAAGCCTTAGGATCTTAATCATTGTTTGAGCTCGAGGCTCTTTTCACTTGTTGAGCTTTAAGCTCTGATCGGTGGCTACTCTAGACACAACTGTCATTATCTGATTATGCATTAATGTATGGAATGCATGTATCACAATTACTCACATTATAAAGCAATTAGGTCTTCACATTCACATTCAAGTAGCACTTCTATATCTCAATCCACATTCATATTCATTGGACCTTCTGTCTAGAATCTATAATTGAACACATTCAATTATCATTCAAAACATAAATTAAGCAACTAAGTAATTAAGTGAGACTGTCTAAGTTACTCACAAGTTTCTCCTGAAGCTAATTCCTAGAAGTTTCGAAAATGTCTGGAGGTTGACCTTCCAGTTGCTCCTCTATATTAAATAAAATACACAATATCACAATTTGTACAATCATGAGTATTCAATAATACACATTTATGAAATGGAATGTGTACAATGCATGTTCATAATAATCCCGATATTATACCATCAATTACATCACAAAATCAATCTCATATCAAATCTCATCTAAGTGTGATTTATACTTAGGTTTACACGTCACTACAACCATTAAAATCATATTTCATTCTCATTGAATCACTTCAGATTTTTCCAAGACATCCCTTTTGGGTCTACTGTTCACGTTCAATCAGAAGGTGAAACTAATATAATTTGGTCAAACTCTCTTCTAGAAAAGTGTTCCTCTATGTCTTATCTTTTCATTGGAACAAAAATCACTCAATTTGGTTTAGTAATTTGGAAGATATACCTCAAACATTTTCAGGTTGTTCTTATCCAAAGACAGTATACTATGCACAACTTCCATCCAAAAATTAAACATCTTAGAGACTGAATCACAATTCAATTTCTTCATATGATTTGTAGACCTATTTCTCTAGTTTACTTGAAATCAATAATAATCTCATTTGAAATCCTATATATCTAGATATAATTAAAATACTAAAGGGTGTTCAGTAAGAATATCCTATTTCACTGTTCCAATAGATCCCACACTTTGATTCGATCAATCTTCCTCAATTCAATAGAACAATGTGTTAGGAATCCATTAGTTTAAGAGCCAAATCATTTGTACATTGGGTGAAGAAGTTATAGCTAAAATTCCATCAGATGTTCATCAGCTAACCACTCTCAAAAGTCATCGTACCTTTAAATAACAAAGTCGCCATCGTGCATTTGCACGATAGCGACTTTCACGCTTAAAACAACAAAGTTGCTATCGTGCATTTGCACAATAGCAACACGATAGCGAATTTCACCCTTAAATACCTAGAGTCGCGATCGTGCATTTGCACGATAGCGACTTTTGCCTTTAACCTAATGAAATGGTGCGACTCCACTTCTTCTTCTTCACAAAAACCAAACTTTTAATTTTTGATCCAAAACTCCAAAAATTACAAACTTTATATCATTGGAAAGTTTAAAGAAAGATCTACAATTTTCATGAAGACAACTTTGTCTGAGTCTCTCTATATCAGAATAGAAAATTCATGGAAGTTTCAGATCAAAAGCTCAACATTATTACTATTCATTCCCAGAAAATTTCTAGACTTCATTCTCTAAAATCGAACTCTTCAAAAAAATTTTCTAGTTTTTCTTACTCCATTTCGAACAACTCATTTACCATAAATTCATACTACTTCAAAATATACAAGTTTGATCAAAAACCAACAAAAGCCAAAAATTCATATTCATCCTATTCATACTTTGTTACTTTTTTGCATTTACAACTTTCATTCTCAATCACTATTCTTCCTCTCAACTTCCATTTAAACACTCATTCCCATCTCAAACCATCATTTTA
>JAOQMP010000208.1:22469666-22487226 GCA_027563575.1 Erythroxylum pedicellare | reverse complement strand
ATACAAAAATTGCAATTCATATATATATAGAGGCCATAACATGCATGCTCGTGCCGAGATGAGTTTACACACTCATACCTCGTTCCAATTTACTGTTTTACCCTTCCCATCGGTGATGGGATGTTACATAAACAATAATGGTAGGTTGTGAAATAGATTTGGAGATATTTAAGGGGAACTATTAACACTTTTTTGGAATTTAATAGAAGTAAAGAAATTGTGGTTGGTTGTGTAGATTTAGATTATGCAGGTGATCTTGATAAAAGAAGATCCATCATTGGTTATTTTTCCTTATTGATTGTGCTATCAGTTGGAAACGTTCTTTGTAGTCTACAATGGTGTTATCCACTATAGAAGCTGAGTAAATGACAATGGTTGAAGATATAAAGGAAATTATTTGGCTATAAGTTCTATTTAGTAAGCTCAATCCAAAGTTTGAGATGACTATTATCCATTGTGATAGCCGAAGTGCTATCCATTTGACAAGGGATTAGATGTTGTATAAAAAAACAAAGTATATTGATATAAAGTACAATTTTGTTCAAGATGTAATCTATCAGGGTAATATCATAGTTAAGAAGATTGGTAATAAAAATAATCTAGCTAACACGATGACTAAGCCTCTTTCAATAAACAAGTTCAAGTATTGCTTGGCATTTGTAATTATTGAAATTACCATTAGGGGCTTTTTAGAGAAGTTGGGTTGAGGTTAGTGGCAATTCAAGACAAGGTAAAGATTTGTTACATGGCTCTTTGCCGTTATGCTTGGACACCAAGCATATTGTTTGGCTCCTAATTCTCTTCAATGGCAAGAAATAATTTTAGATAAGTGATTTTGCTTGTCCTATAAGAACTAATTGTGATTATTAAATTTAACTTATTGTCTAAGAATTTTAGCCTATAAATGTAGGCTTTGCAATTAATTTTGACAATTTTTTCTCTAATTGGTGGGAGTATTTTATGAGCCAAGATTTGTGAAATAATTACCTTGTTATTTTCTTCTCTTTTGTGAGTGTTTCTTTTCTTTTTTATGATTTGTGAGAGGTGAGCATATTTGCAACATTTGAGTTTAGTGTTTTGAGTGATCGTTCTCTCTTCTTATTGTACCTCTTTTTAATTATTAGTGGATTTTCTTCTTTCTTTCATCCGGGGAAGTAGGCTAACATCGAACTATATGAATTTAGGTATTTTTGCTTTTCCTATTTCTCTATTTTGTTTTTCATATTTATTTTTTCAAATAAATACTTTTGTTTCACTACAATTTACCCTATCATATAAACTCCCTAAAGTGCTTTCTTACAACAGCTATTTAATGCCTCACAAAAAAATTTAACATTAATTTTGCCTATTGGAGCATTGATGTCCATCAAACATCTGACTTCATAGCTTTTTTCATGTACTTCTTCATAGTTTCACTTTTGCTTTATATCATCCTCGACATGTTTGGAGGAATATCCATCTAAAACTGGTAAGCGACATAGAAGTTGATTGTGTCTTGAATTTTGGATTCCAACTAATCCAGCATGGACGAGTTGGACCTATTTTATTCATCAACATATGCTGTCTAATCATGAGAGTCAGTGCTATTTTATGATGTACCAAAAACAAAAATTAAGAGATTGGAGAGTTTGTGGATGAATTGATATGATTCATAAATGTGAAATATTGCCCAGTTAGATAGATAAGAAGAAAAGATACAGCATATGCCTGTTTATGTGGTCAACGTTTTAACGAGATGTAGGTGGTTTTTGCATATCTCTAAGAACTTGCCTCCGCATTTTATTTTAAAAAACGATAACTAAATAAATTATCTTGCAATTTGTTTTTTCTTGGTTTCGTCTTTTCATTGGTGAAACTTGTATTCATCGGTATATCAATCCTTCGTCAAGCTCCAGGTCTAGAACTGTACTCTTAAGGTATATAACATTGGTTTATCTCACATCATTATCTATGTATAGTTGGGCTGGTCAGCAAGCTTAATGCCCCATTCCCCAAATGCTCTGTCTCGAGGCATTGTGTAATAAAAAACTAAAAAAAATGGCGTTGGCTGCCTATGTATAGTTAACTGAGTGACTAATGGATCGATTTGCAAAATTAAATATTGGTAAGTTTGAGGCTGCATGTTCGCAGTTCACTGAGATTCATTCAAAGTGATGAGATAGTGGGACAGTTCTGTAGAATAAATTTCATAATGTAAGGTGGAACAGAGAGAAAACATAAGAACACTTACCTACACGGCTAATAGTCTTATTCCTATTCCAAAAGAGCAAAGTTAGTACGTCCAAAAATGGAAAGAAGTAAAGCAGGGCCGTTAGCCCTAACCCATATTTGGCAAATGTCGCAGTTTCCAATGCTCTCTTACCCTCGACGCCCAACTTTCTTTAAGTCCCAAAGAATCAACCAAGCCCAAGGCGAGAAACACATTAATTATGATACATATCAGTTCCCAAGAAACAAACAGTGAAGTTGTCTTTATCAGGAAAGGAACCACCTCAAGAAAAGTGAAAAACATTTTATGCCGGTGTTTCAAACGCATTATATACATATATAATGCACGTAGATCGTGAGAACTCGATTTGAAAAGGGTACCATCCACACTTTTCTTTCTTTTAATATGTACTTTGTCCCTCGATGAGCTAAAAGATGCGACGGGAAACAAAATTAAGTGCATTTCTCTACTCCAACGCACCAAGCTACATTGTCAAAGAGAAACAGGAACAAAAAGGCTCTCACGGGTATCGGCAATGTGCAACTCCAGGCAAGTAGGCAGCACGCGTCATATCATATTTGTTGGAATAATCGCAGGAGAAAAGAACAGGAGACTTAGTGAATTCCACCACAAGGTGTGCCCCAGACTTGACCTATAATTATGTCTCATAACACACTGAGGCTTAAACGAATATCAACAACTCGATCAAAATTATTAACTTAGAACTGCAGATTTCAAATTTTGATTAGTGGAAATGGGTGCATGGAAGGTCTTTGGGATGTGTAGGAGATCAACTTCGTAAGACATGGACAAATTGATCAAGCAGGAGATGAAATGGTGATCATGTATTCCGTCCTTCATTTCTAGAATTAAATATCTTGGGTTTCTCTCAAAGCAAAAAGGTCAAGCTCATCAAGTGAAGTTGAAGAAGTAGCATGCAGGCATGATAACGAGTAATATTCATATTGACAACCACAAAGATGCAAAGCAAGGACATGCAGTGTCAAATACATATCACTTCATTCATTATAACTAATTATACGTCTTCGTATTCGGTAAGAGTACGACACAGTACTTCAGAATGAATACTACAATTACAAGCTGGATGCCCATATATTACGTCGATTTCATGACGTTTGAAGTACTTGAATTGTTCAGATAGGAAGCAGCAGAAAAGAAGGAGCTCCCTTCAGTCCAAGCATAGAAAAAGAGGAATGGAGAAATATCTCCCGCATCATTCACACAATCACAGTAGCTCTCGCTCGCAAGATCACTTGGCTACTAGTGCTTGAATGAATGAGTCGGCAGCTAATTCAACTCCTCTATTTATATTTCCTCCGTGAGTGGACTGAAGGAAGCTCTCTCTCACCCTGTCGGCCATTCGTTTCTCTTTTTGTACAATTCATAGAAAGTGAGCAATAAAAACTATAGCCAGCAGGAACACATTCTATATATGGATTGTTCTTCCTTTATTCTAATTATTAATGCAAGCAATAGCAAAGCTGAAATAAATGGAGGCAATCCAGACCATGGCTAGCAATTAATTATATGGTATGGGGACCCTTCCTTATGCTCCCTTCTGCTGTTTCTTCTCCTTGTTAATGCTAGTACGTTCAAGTCTACCTCAGGAAAAATAAAACTATACCTACTTGAAAGAAAAAGATTACCCCAGGTAAATTCACAGAACACGATCCGTTTGTCAATTCCAGTTGATGAAGGGCCAAATCAATCTTAGTTAATCAACAGTGTGAAGATATGGAAGACGCAACAGCTAAAACAAACTAGTTAATTATATGTAAGACTGGCTTCAGAAATTGCTCTACCGCCAACATCACTAGCATATATTTATCAATTTGGTCCTACAAATAACAGATAATATCCCTGAGATGCTACCTTTAGGAAGTCGACATTTTTGCTAACGTACAGATGACTTCGACGTAAATAAATGAACGAAACCTCGACCGGAATAATTTTAAATTAAACTGTTTTGCTCTAGAGTAATGACACTTCGGCAACATATAGTATCGACCGCATATAAGTCAACAAAAACAAAAAAAAAGAGAAAAAAATTACTTGCAACATCAGTTAAATGCAGATGTTAAAGTAAAAGAACAAATAAACTATTACACGAAAATAGATCTGAGAGTATAGTAACTGGCAAAGCATATAAGTTCCTCAATCAACATTTACTGATCCTTTCTAAACAGAAAGAATATATTTCAAATCCTAAGACATGCAGATAATACATTCGTGTAGCAAAGGTGGAATCTTCCATATGTTCAACTTCATTTCTGGTGTTGAAACGATGATTGATTGCAAACATGAAAAAGATGTCATTGACCTGCTTGGGAAAGTATAAGTCAATATCTCTTTGCTTGACCTATTTGACTTAAATTTTCATCCATCCATATGAAAAAATTACATCCCCTTTATATAAAGATCTTATAATTAATAGTATTCATAACATCTTTTTTCATAGTTGTCGTTAATTCAAGAAGGTAAAATCTCTAGAGTAATTACTTTGTAATTGAAATTATGATAAGATCACAATTATAATATTCAATTTACATTTATATGCTCATACGAGAAAGTTGACTCCTAGTCCTATCAAACTAGATATTGTCTAAACTGTAAGGAGGAAAATACAATATAAAATATTGTATAATATAATAGTATTTCTTCTTTAGCTATACCTAGTGCAATCACTTACCTTCCATAGTTGGACTCATTTCATAAATGTCCTGTACCTATTGTGTATACCGGGTTTATTAATCATTGAGCCTATGGATCTGTGTATACATTTATGAGCTTTAAGCTCCTTTTTCACTTTGATCGCTCCGATCATGACTCCTAGTTCCTAAAGGGAGCTCTGCCAACTCAATCAAAGACTATAGTTCTATTTCTTGATGTGACATCATTTATAAATTCTTGCAAGCAAGCTAAAAAGCATTGGAGACATGTGTCAAGCCTTAAGAGAGACACCTAGTCATTCAGAAAGGAAGGTTTCTACAACTCTTCCTTCATTCCTCCGAAAGCTTAGAGACCTCCCTTCTTGTTTGTTTCTTGTAATGTTTTGTTAGAAATTAATTATAGAAAAATGGTTTTCACGATTTTATTTAACCAATATGTTCATAAGATGTAAGTAAATGATTCATTGTGATTGAAAATATTTTTAATATGATTAAAATATTTAATTTCTAATTTACATGAATATGCATGAAATTTGTCTTTCTACTACGCATGTGATATCTATTGGCTTAACTGATAAGTTTACACATGATTTTCATAGAATTTGGTTCTTGAAAAATTATGTGAACATATTTGGAATGTTTTTATGCCTCTAAAATTTTTGTACAATTATTAAAAAAAATTTAATAATTTTATCAAACAATTTTCCAGATCTAGACAGTTTTTTCAGAAATTGTAAGATATGTTTTATTTCACGTTTTTGTATGATTATATTTCAGTTCCAGAACTTTAAAAATATTTTTATATTATAAAATGTGTTAATTTGATGTTTGATGCATGCTTAAATGATTTTTCTAGAAATTTGATTTTTAGAAAAATTTTAGAAGTCATATTTGTTATTTTTGGTATCTTATCAGTGTTTTGGTCATCATGATAATTTTTGTGTGATTCCTAAACTATTTGGATCATCATGAAATGACCTAGACATACTTGGAATGATGATTTAATGTTTTGGAAATTTTTTGAATTAATTTTAGTAAAGCGGTAGATTTTATAGTAAGATTAGAAAAATTGGCATATATGATAAAATTGAAGTTGTTTAATTTTAAACATCAAATAATTATTTTAAGGTAAATTAATTATGAATTAATTTCTGGAATTATGAATTCATGTTAATTATGTTAATATTAATTCCAATTGAAATAACATACAATAGTAATTGTAGCCAAGTTAGTAAAAGGAAGATAGTAAATCTAAGTCTTGGATTGAGCTTAGATCCAAATGTTGGATTCAGTTTTCATGTTGGGATCTATAAGATGTCATAACCAAACTAATTTGTTTACATATATGCATTAAAGATGCATGGTTAGGAGAATGTGTGGGCTTGCATAATGGATGGTTATGGACTTAGGCCCAATTTGATTGGGTAGTCCATATCATGGCCTGTAGTTATAGTAACTATGTGTGTTTGCGTGTGTGTGTGTGTGTGTGTGTGTGTGTGTGTGTATGAGTTATATGTTTACGATCTAAGTTAAATGAGACCTTAGTCAAACCCTTCAATTAGAATATTACAACTAATGTCTTCCTTTAATATGGCGAGAACCAGAGTCCTTTTAAAGTTAGGGTTGTTGGGCAAACCCAAGCCCACTTTATACGAATATGTTCGAACCATGGAAATAAAATTTTTAGATTAATAGTTGGTTTTAACTAGAAGAGTTGGTTTGTTGGGCAAACCCAAGATAAACGTGGACAGAGGCGAAGTTGGGTAGTGTACATTAGATGTACACGTGTCAAGAGTTGATAACCCAATGAGTGTGCACACATCAACAATTGATAGCACTAGATTCGATAGTTGCATTGGAGATACAATTGGTATGATCGATACCTACCGGTTGAACTAAGGTGGCTTGTTAGGCAAGCCCAAGGTCAAACTTAAGGATATTAGATATCGGCCCACTAGGAGAATTTCTCTACAAGTTCTCTCGGATTTATGTTGAGGGTTATAAATTCGTTAAAAATAGTAGGAGCCATAATGCATATTATTAAAGTCCTTATAGACATGCATTTAAGTACATTCTAATTTTTCTCTCTTTGACGAAAGGTTACTACTACCCGAGTCGACACCTTGAGTACTATTATGAATCTAAGATCATTGATGGAAGCTAATAAGTTGACTGGACCAAACTTCCTTGACTGGCATAGGAACTTAAGAATAGTTCTCAAGTCTGAGAAGATTGGTTATGTCTTGGAAGAACCACTTCTTGATCCCCTTACTGCCGATGCTTCTGATGATGATTGGAGGGCATATAGGAAGCATCTCGATAATAGTGAGATGGCTAGTTGTATCATGCTAGCCACTATATCACTAGAGCTGCAAAAGCAGAACGAGACTATGGATGCTCATACCAAAGTCTATCATCTTAGGGAGCTCTTTGATAAGCAAGCAAGGTCTAAAAGGTTCAAGACTTCGCGATTGCTCTTTCGCTCCAAGATGTTTAAGGGGACATCTCTAGTGCAGTACACACTGAAGATATTCTACATCGAGTGGTTGACCTCCTTGAGTTTTCTTTTGGATCATGAATTAAGAATTCACTTAATTCTGATGGGTTTAATTGATAGTTACTCACAATTTGTGATTAACTATTGGATGAACAATATATCCAACACCATTCCCAAGTTGGTCAACATGCTCAAGGCAGTTAAGCCATCTGTCCACAAGGGCAAGGTTGTGATATTGGTGGACTCTTCTGGATTGAAGAAAAAGAGACAAAAGAAGAATTCCATAAGGCCTAAGGGAGGTGTCAAGAAAGAAAAAAAGACTACCTCAAAGGGAACTTGCTTCCACTGTGGCAAGGATGGACACTAGAAGAGAAACTGTAAGGCCTATCTAGAGTCCTTGAAGTAGAAGAAGGCATCTGATGACTTTTATACCTAACACATATTGATGTAAGTGGTTTGATGTCCATACATGCCAAAGGTGGTTTCGAATACCTCATTACCTTTATCAATGATCATTCTCGATATAGGTATATGTATCTTAAGAGATACAAGTCCGAAGCCTTTGAAAGGTTCAAAGAATTCAGAAATGAAGTTAAGAAATAACTTGGGAGAAGTATTAAATCACTTCGATCAAATTGAGGTGGTGAATACTTAAGCCAAGAGTTTTTGGATGATCTCAGGGATATTGGAATATTATCCTATTGAACTCCACCTTACACACCACAACACAATGGTGTAGTTGAGAGGAGAAACCAAATCTTGATAGACATGATGAGGTTTATGACTCAAGTTTAGCAAATTTACCAAAATTCTTTGGGGGGTATACACTCGAAACATCTATTTATGTATTAAACAGAGTCTCATCCAAATCAGTTGATGTTATTATATACGAGATATGGAATAATGAGAAACCTTATCTTTCTCATATGAAAGTTTAGGGTTGTCCTGCTTATATGAAGCGGATTTAGTTAGATAAGCTTGAAGCTAAATCTGACAAGTGCCTGTTTGTATAATATCGTAAGGAAACTATATGATATCAATTCTACCATATTTCAGAACAAAAGGTGTTTGTTTCAAAAGATGTTGTCTTTTTAGATAAAAAGTTTCTTCTAAGAGAAGACAGTGGAAACAAAATTGAACTTGTAAAAGTTTAAGACGCTCAAATAGACGCAGATCAACTAACTAGACCTGAGACTATTGTTTATAAGGATGAATCAATAGTTCAACCTTCTGACACACAAGAATTTCATAGGTCAGGTAGGATACGTCATATTCCTGAGAGATACGGATTTCTCATATGTGAACTTAACAATGTGTTGCTTATAGAAGATGATGAGCCTATTACTTATGAAGACGTTCTAAAGAGTTCAGAATCCGAAAAATGGCTTCAAGCTTTAAAATCCGAAATGGATTCCATGTATGAAAACCAAGTATGGAATTTAATGCAAGTTGGAGTTTTTTAGAAAAGTGCTTTAAAGGCAATCACCTTTAACACTTACTATACAAATCATTTTATGATTAATAAAGGCACATTTTCATTATTTCAATGTTCATACATTTATGGATTTTATTTTGATCTTAAATTGATTTAATGAAGTCTTTGATACAAAACACAGCATAGAGGAAATCATGATAATGAGATTCCTATCATATGTAATTATGTTATTATCGAAACTTTCCCTAGTAATAGGATTAAAGACATGGGATATCATTAATCTAGATAGACTAATACATGTTATATTACTTGATTGGATTAAGACGTATATCTCATAAGCTGTAGGCATGAGTTGTTTAGAGTTAAAATGTGGATGCTTACAAAGGGTAGTAAATACATTGGATTGACATGCAATGAGATAATCATATGGATATTCTATTCTAGTATTAATGATAGGCTCATCATAGCAATGATGTAATTATCCTTTGAGTTGAGGTGCTCAAGGATATCTCAAATACTAATCCTGTGTTTTGACTCCATTTATTAGTGCCTTTCAGGGGTTACTTATAAGGTGATAATTGGGTACAACTTGAAATATTCGGAGGTAATTGAATAGTCAATAAAGGATTCACCATTTCTAATAGAAGGAGATGGTACCCATGGCCTCTTGTCGGGTAATTACTCGAGAGTCTCTGGCCATAGCAGATATATCTCATAAAGAGAGTCTTTAATGATAAATAGATTAATGAGATCCTCAGGACAAGATCTAATATCACATGGACTAAATGCATCGTAGTCAGTCTAGTAAAAGTTGACACTTTGACTATACTTTGAACCAAGTGGGGTATAGATGGTGAAAGGATGAATTGCATGACAACATTGTGTATGGAAGGGTTCGTAGTCAAACCACTGATTTTTTGGTCAATTGGAGGTCATGACGTGATGCTAGATACTACTTTTGACTTACTTGAATTAAGTGTTAATTCTAGTGGCCAACATAAACGGGAACCTAATGGGTCACACAAATAGTAGATCCGAAGGACGAGTAAAATGGTCTTGAATGGTGATTCAATATATGAGAGAGTGTTTAAGGATTGTATGACGATGTGATCATGGTAAAAAATGTTGTATGGAATGGATTAGAAACAAGTGTTGTTGGCTGCTAATTTGGTCATTAACTTCCTAAAACTTCCATTAATGCATGTTATTTATGACCATTAACTTCCTTTAACTGTCCATTAGTGATGCGGGTTATGGAAGGCCAAATGGTATAGAAAATATAGAAGATTTTCCTGCATCCTGTGAAAGACACAAGTGAAAGAAAGATTTTTTCTTACACACACGCTCTTTTTCTCTCTAACTCTCACAAGAGTTCTTATCTTTGCTAGCACAAAGAAAGAATTCTAGCCATCTCCTAGTAAGGTTTCGTCCTTCTATCTTCATATGGGCTTTCATTAGAGATGATCTACATTGATCATTGTGGTTTATGACAACCCAACGCAAAGAAGATTAAAGAACGAAGGAGATTGACGAAAGGTATATAAATATCTTACATTTTATGTTTTTGTTTTATATATGCATGAGTAGATATGGTTTTTAATGTTCTGTTATATTTTTCGCTGCGTATATTTGATATATATTATGCATAAGATGTATGATCGGAACCTTACACTTTAGCCACCTTATCATTGAAAGGTTCTGTAGGATTACTAGTAATTGCATCACATGGCTACTTTCTCATTTATGAAATTATGAATAGATCCACTATTAATGAGCACCAACATTCCATAGTGTCCAACTTTAGCCATCACCCGCACCGTCCTTTTTGTTGAGCCATCTTAAAAGAGCATGTAAAGATATTTCAGGTTGAGTATCTAGTTTTGGTTTATCATCCAAAAGAGCATTGCTTTCTTCTAGCACTAAAAGTTGAGGTCCTTGGCACTTACAACCAGGAATAAACTTTTCATCCCAATTGATGCAAAGACCATATGCTTGTCTTTTCTACATTTCATTCCAAGTTAGTCGCTTAATTAGGGTTGAATTCTTGACTGGAGTTTAGGAAAGACATTCAATTATTGCTCAAGGGATTAGCCTGGTGACTTTTCGTTATTGGCTTACTTTATCATCCCTCATCCTTGTAAGGCTAATTGCTTCTTTCAAAGATTTCAATTTGAACATCTAAATTCCATCTGCAATTTTTACCTCAAATCAATCTATGAATGTCCTAACTAGTGCCTTTTATGTCCAACCTTATACTTGATTACCTAATTTCTTGAATTCCTTCTGGTAATCTTGTAAGGATCTGACTTGCCTTATTTTAGATAAGGTCTCATCGAAGACCTAACAATCTATAGGACAAAATAGAGCCTATAATTCCTCGATGAAAAGTTCCAACTTCACCTCCTTGTCTTCTTCCTTGTAAGCTCGATGAAGCCATTACCACCATTGATTGGCTTCAGCCTCCTAGTGGAAGGAAGTCAAATAAACTTTTTGTGCCTCCTCCGTATTTTGATATTTAAAGAATTGGTTCACATTTGTGAACCATTCGATGGGGTCAACAAATGAATATTTGGATAATTTGATTTTAGCAAGCTTGGAAGAGAACTGAGGACACCCACCATCCAGAGTATCTCTAACATCGTCTCCTAAGTTGCAAAATCGGCCATTAAAAGAGTTGTTGTAGTATTCATTTATGTTTTTGGATGGCGTCTCTTGCTTTGAAAGTAGGACTTCAAACATATTACTAATGGCACCCTCCAAACTATGTAGTTGATCAACCATGGCGGGTTCTAAGTGAGAAAAACTTTCTTGCAAAACACGGAGTCTTACCTTAAGAGTCTTGTTTCATTCTTTATTAATTGTCATAGTGTTCTATCTTGGAATTTTTTCAAGCTCTAATAATGATAGGTCCCCATCAGAAATTTAAAGAGATAAAAAAAGGTTTTCTACTTAAGGTGAGAAAGACTAGAAATTTTGTTGAATAACGTCCTTTTCCTTTTCTTTCTTTATTCCATCGAATGAGAATAAATATAGATGAAACATAACTACTTTTCTTAAAAACTAGGATCTCAAAAGATAGTGGGAATAACTAATCACTAACAATAACAATATTATTGAATTTAAATAAATACCCATAGACTTAATCTTCAGTTGGCATTCAATGTAAGTTATTAACAAACCTTAACAACTCAGCATTCAACGTATGATTTTAATATACCTTAATAACTCAAGACGAAGTCTTTAGCTCCATGCACGTGTACTCTATAGTGGCCAAATATTTTGGATTCTTTCGTGGCACCTTAAGGACCTTATAGGTGTATCATTAATAGACATCTCGATCCTCCTTGTATGTAAGACCTTGTTGGATTTTTTTCTCCTATGCTTGAAATTGATACATCAATTTGTGAGAGTGGACATAGATAACAACTTTATTATCTCAGTTCATAAACAATTACCCTTTATTGATGGAAAGCACAACGTATAATATGAGACACTCAATTTTGTAATAGCTATCATGTTCACAATATTGTTGTACAATAGGGAAACTTTCCCTATCAGCTAAGTTACTTCATTTGAGACTATAACCCAAACTCAGATATAGAAAACATATACTATTGGATCATACATAGTTCAAAGAAATTCATTAATGTTAACTTCTGGGAAGCCTTAAATGAAAATACTGGAAAACTATAGTGAAGAAAAATAGTGAGTAATAGCATTCTCCCTTCTAAAAATCTCTGTTCACTGCAAAAAAATATATTCATTGAATGTGAATCCTCAAAAGAAACATGAAGAGGTATCTTAGAAGCTTGCCGATTAACTCCAAAAATTACAAACTACAAAAACTAGATGGATTGGTTTAATAACCTACAAACAAAGGATAGAGGAGACAAGAATATTTTGTTATTGATGTTTGGAGGATGCACATATATTCTATATAGAGAGAAAGGTGGAACAAACTCTTTATAAGTGAATTAAGAATAAGACAACAACTGATAATGAAGATGTTATCCTGGTTGAAAAAACAAGTTTTGATGAAGATAAGTGCTGAGGAATGTAGGGTACATGTAGCAACTCAATGGAGACTAAATTAGGTAGTACATTAAGGAGATCCTAAGCACAAAAAGGTAAAGAAAAGAACACATGAACAGGAGAAAAATTAAAAGGTAACAATCCATAGCAATCAGAACACCAAGGGGCAAGACTAAAAAAAATCTACAGGCAAAGAGATGAACAACCAAACATGTAAGTACCAAAACTAGTCATGGAATACAGAGACAACTTACAAGAATTCCTAGTAACAAGGAAGTCTCCTTGATGAAACCACCATGAAAGGAAGATGAAGCAAACGATAGAAACACTTGTACAACATAAAGCATAATCTAAAGTATATATGTATGTAAGCCACGTGTCAGTTTAGTAAGACCTAAAGTAAATCCTTGTTTAACCTTATATTTGTATTGGTATTCGAAGGGAGTCTTTCACTATGTTTACTCTAGTTTTTAGCAGGGATATAAGAACCATTTTTTACCAATTAGTATTGGCTTATATGGTACTCAAATCCTTAGTACTGTATCAGTACCAGCCAATACTCGAAATAACAAAAATTTTCAAGACCAAATTAGAATTTTTAAAAGTTAGGGACCAAATTGAAAAAAGAACCTAAAATAAAATCAAACCATTTTAATTTTCTCCTTCAGTCAGTCTTCAATCTTCACTTCAATAGCTATTGTCACCACAACCCTCCCACGTACATCTTTGTCAGTTGTTTCCCTTCCTCACTAGTTGTCTCTGCTTCGTCCACCCTTTGTTGTCGCTACTTCCTCCTTTGCCACTTCTTTGCTAGTCTATTCCCCATGATTCGTTGCTCGCCACATACTATCGCTATTCGCTGCTCTTCACTCATCATTTATGTTTCCAATTAGCTAGTCCCCAAAGCAAAAGATAAGTCTAGAGCAGAGTACTCCATAATCTAGATAGAACCCAAATTTGCACCTGCTTGACCTGTGATCCGATCCAACCTAACCGTACTCAAGCTGTGATCTAATCTGACCTAACTTGCATTACTCATTAACTTGGTTGTAATTATTTGTATTTTATTTGTTTTAAGTTATTTGTTTTTGCTATAGATTGCAATTATATTGTGTTTTGATTGTGTTATGTGTAAATTGTGAATGGTTTATAAAATATGTACTAGGCTTGGAAGTTGGAATTGATTGTGTGAATTATATATGATTCAATAACATTTAGGCATTTTGAAATCATGAAAAAATGAGATAAATATAATATTGTGTATGAACTATAAAAGAACATTTAGGCATTATGAGTTGTGTATGGCTCAAGAACATATCATATTCTTTGTTATTTTAATAATCATAAAAATTGGATCAGAATTAATTAATTAAATTGTTAAATTATTAATTAATTTATAAGAAACATAAAATTTACTAAGTATTATTTGTATATAAAAAGTATTTAACATATGATTAATAATTTAAATATAATATTTTATATACAATTAAATCATTTAATATATGTAATTAAGTTAACAAAATTAAATCTTTTCATTTTTATATTATTAGTTATTGTCATCAGGAAATAATATTACAAATATTAATCATATCTTATAGATTGCGAATACACATTCATGATTTTATCTTATGGATAGTTAAATTCATAGTAAAAAATAGTATGTGAATTTATGAGAGAATACTCATTACTCGACAGAATATGAGATTGTAAGTGTTTGAATCATGTTTGCAATGTGTGTTATCATAAAAAAGTCATTTTTTGCAATGTGTGTAATCATCGAAAAGGTTGTAAGATAGATTTTATTTGAAATTTGGATATGCTTATAATTGAATATTGAATTTTTATAGTTATGTAATGATATTATTTACAAAAATTATATTTTTAATATAAATGTATTAATTTAATCTTGACACATGTCTTCATTTATTTTTTGGATAAATGGAGGGGAGTTCAAGTATTTGTGATAATTCAACCGTTTCAGGAAAATTTGATGATAACCATACCATTTGTCTGTTTTGGACAAGCATTTAAAAAGTTGGTGAATCACCAGATTAAAGAAGCATATAGATGAGATCAAAGGTAATGTAGAGCATTGTAAAAAAAATAAGTCATGATGTAAAATAACAAATGAAGACTTTACTTAAAGAATATCAGTATAAAAAAGATATAAGACAAAGGCTAAACTATAGAATTGGTTATGGAATTTCTTTTTTCAGTGGTCAGAATAAAGTGAGGATAAAGGTTGTGGTATTCTTGCCCAACAAGAAGGAGATGTTGCACCTGATGTGAGAAAAAGAAGAAGATATGTGTCTGTTTTTTCACCAAGAACAATTCCTGGAGCTTAGCCTTCAACCCATAATGCCTTACAATCTAAAAAAGCAACTCAAAATGTAGATATGCTAATGGCTAAATGGTGGTATGAATCATATGTATTTAATGCCCCCAACGTTATTTTTACCAGACTATGGTGGATGTAATTACCTCGTACGGTTTATAATATAAGACTCCTTCAATTTATGACTATAGAGGTAAACTTTTGAGCAACTCTATTTATGAAATACAGAGTTATATGGATGAATGAAGAATGACTTGGGCAACTTATGAATGTTTAATCATGTGTTACGGTTGGACAAATAGAAGATATGAACTCATTATCAATTTTTTTAGTTTATTCTACTAAGGGGATTATGTTTTTGAAGTCTAACAATACATCTGGCCTTGCTAGGAATATTGATACTTTGTTTCAGATATTTAATAAAGTTGTGAGTGAAGTTGAGCTAAAAATATTGTTTGGTTCATTACTGACAATGATATTGGTTACAAAGTTAATGAAAAATATTAGAAAGCAAATGCAATTCTTTTTATTGGACTCATTGTGTTGCACATTGCATTAACCTAATGTTAGAAAATATAGTTGATGTTATATATTTTCCTATCATTAATGAGACTGTGTAAAAGTCAAAGAAAGTGACCAAGTTTATTTATAATCATGTATGGGTCCTAAATTTAAATATAAAGGATTTTACCAATGATAGGAATTTATGTCCTAAGCTCACAAATGTTACCCATAAAATCATGCAAGATCTCTTAAGCTCACAAATGGAGGTTTATATGGATGGTTATGATGATTATGGGATGCCCATTGTTATTCATTAAGGAGACTAACTTAATCCATGTATATATATATATTTTCACCTTTGTTACTTGTTAGAAATTAATTATCATTTTATTTTGTTTAAAATATTACTTTCGTTATCTTACAGTTGCTTGGTGAAACAAATTCGGGAGTGATGTTCCTCAATTTTATAGATTTGCAATTAAAAATTATGAGTTAATGTATAAGTACAATAAGGTGTGACATGAATTGAAATACAATTGAATTTATCTATTCTGAAAAAAGGAATATCTTGGAATATAAAAGATTGAACGACTTGGTCATTATTTGATATCACTTAAAGATTTGGGAAAGATATGTTATTATTATTGTTAAGTTGAATATAATTTTATTTAATTTCTTAATTATTTTATTTAATTTGTTTATTGTAACTCTTAATATCACAAGTAGTTTTATAGATTCAATTTACTTTGACCATATCAATCTTTTAGCGAATTGTGCTTTTGAGAAACCGAGTTTGATAAATGAAAGTGACTTAGAAGATAATCTTAGATAGAAAAGTACCGACATGCCATTTGGCACAATGAATTTGAATGATAATAATGATGAAATTTCTCTTAATGATGATGATTTTGTATCAAATAAAAATTGGAGTCAATTTAATTTGAGTATATATTCGATTGAATGAAATTCTAAGTTTTTATTTCTCCTCTTTTTTTAATTTCACTTATATTTGATGTATATGTTAAATTTTACATATGTAATATAAATATAATTATAAATATTTTTGTTTTTGATTTCACTTCTTGTTGGTTATTTCTTCCGTATGAATTTTTGTTGTAAATTATAACACTTAGAGAGTTATGTATGTTTATTATTCTTTTTATTTGATGTTTTGATGTAACATTATTTATTATATGATGAAATTGTAATGTTTTAAGTACTTTTTATTTTTCTTAATTTCATATTTATATGATAATTAAATGATCTTTTTCATATTAACTGTGCTTATTATTTATATGTTAAATTACTATAATTTGCACCGTCTACGTACCAGTGGATATTTTCACAAATTTAAATATATGAAAAGTAATATTAACAAAAATAAATAAAATGTTGTTATTTCAATTTTTTATTATTATAATTTTTTAGAGACACAATTGATATAAAAATGTATATTATATAATATAATATATTGAGAAACTATTTTGTAATTAAAAAAATCAGAGATTATTTTATAAATTTTAAAAAATACCTTAAACGATATTTAATATTATTCAACACTGATTTAGTACCATATAATAAGTAAATTCAGTATCAATATTTGTATATTATTCGTAACGTTGGCTTTGAAATTATATATTATTTAATTTAAAAAATAATGCTGACCAAAAGATGTACATATATGCAATGTTATGAATACCGTACCGGGCTCGGTACCGGATTGAGTTCTGGAACGGAACTGTACTGGTACCGGTTGGTACTGGATACCGTTTCGGGAAATTTTTTAAATTTATAAAATAGTCCCTAAAATTTTTTAAAATTGTAAAATAGTCCATATTGGTATATTATACAGTTGTAA
>JAOQMP010000208.1:22456933-22467544 GCA_027563575.1 Erythroxylum pedicellare | reverse complement strand
GACCATAGAGGTTTTTACATCTTCTCCAATATCTAATATAGAGAAGTCTGTGGGTAAAGTAAAATTATTAACTTTTACTTGAACATCTTTAATAATCCCCTTTGGTTGATGGACTGTTCTGGCGGTCGTCTTTACCAACATCTTTGTGGGTACTAACTCTCATAACCCCAACTTTTGAATAAAGGTTTAAGGCATCATATTGATACTCGCTCCTAAATCTGCAAATGCCCTGTCTATGTTGACTCCATTTATACTTCCATAAATGTAAAAATCCCCCGGATCCTCTTTCTTCTGTGCTATGTTGGGGTTTTCTTCTACTTTGTGCTCCTTAACCTTCTTCTTCACCGATTCTGTTAATATGAGCCTCGTTTGTAGTTGTTCCGTTATATTCTCAACTTTGTTTAAGTCAACCTCCTCATAATTCCACGTTATCCTACTTGACAATGATTTTCACTTTGTTAGAATAGGGTATGATAAATTGGGCCGAGATTTCTTGATTGGCTTAATTTCGAGCTCACCTGGAAGGAGTTCCACAATTACTTTTCCTTTTCCTTTATCTCCATTATCCTTTATGTTATCAAGTTCCTTTTCCTGAGACTGAATAGTGGCCATGATACTTTCCTTTGGGTTAGACTCGGTATTGGTAAGAAGTGTTCCTACATTTCGAGTAGTTATTGCTTCAACTAGTTGACTTACTTGGACCTCTAGATTATATATTGAAGAGGCATGGTTCTTAGTAACTTGCTCGAATATGCTTTCAAGCCTCCCATATGCATCTTCCATACCTCCAATCTTATCTAAAATCTTATCTAACTTAGATTCTATTGAGTTTGTCTTATCTTGTTAGAATCCCGATTGTCCTTAAGGTCTGAATTGTCCTTCAGAATTGTTCATCCAAGAGAAGTTAGAGTGATTCTTTCACCCAATGTTGTAGGTGTTCGAGTATATATTGTTTCCCCTTCCTCATCCATACTAGGTTCCCTTGTAATTTACTCGCTCTGGATCACCTTCCTTTATTAAGAAACAATCCACTATATCATGGTCCAATTGTCCACAGAGTTTACATTTAAGTTGTACAGCCTTCACCGGAGTTGAGGACGAAGTCTTCATGTTGTTGAGATTTTGAGTCAAGTTATCAACCTTTACTTGCATTTTCATCATCTGATCAACAACTAAAATTCCTTTTTGTTCACGAAATGTAGTAGTTTGTCTACTCCACTCATTCACCCATAACAACTATTACTTGCCATCTCTTCTATTAATTCTTCCACTTTCATCAACTGCCTACCTCATCAATGATCCTCCTGAAGTTGCATCGATCGTCGTATGCGGGGTAACTCCACTATAGAACGTTTGCAACAAAAATTCTTTAGGTAAGTTGTGATGTGGGCACTTCCATTGCAAATCCTTGTATGGTTCTTACACTTCATAAATCGATTCCTCGTCACCTTGTTGCAAGTTGGTGATTTTCTTGATGATCTTCGTAGTTTTAGTCAGGGGAAAATATTTATCTAAAAAGGCACGGACTAACTGATCCCAAATGGTAACATTGGTTAGGTTAAAGGAGTGGTACCAAGCCTTTGCTCTATCTCTAAGGGTAAAGGGAAAGAGCCTAATTCTAACTGCATCTTTAAACATCTGATGGTACCTAAAGGTATCATAGATTTCTAACAAGTTCACTATGTGTGCGTTGGGGTCTTCGTTTGCTAGTCCATAAAATTGCACATTTTGTTGAAGCATGTTTAGGAGAGCTGGTTTGATCTCAAATGATGTGACTTGTATGGGTGGCCTAACTACTCCTTAGCTAGCTGCATTGAAACCTGGTCTCATAAAGTCTATAATGGTCCTCTGTTGATGTCCTTGGTTCACTCCGTGGTCCAAATCTTGATGAAATTCCTCAGTCATTGTTGTATTCGCGATTTCTTCTTCTTCATTATGCTGAGCTTTCCTAATAGTTCGCTCTAGTCCAGTGATATCTAAACCTAAAGTTTTAGCTACGCGACTTGAACTTCTCATGAATCTTGTGTTCATGCAAGAGCACAATTTTAGAAGTAGAAAAGGAAGAACAAAAATAAAAATAAAAAGTAAAAACTAATTAATTGCCTTAAGCTATAAAATTAAACTATCACCTCCCCGACAATGGTGCCAAGAACTTTGATCGCGATTTGTCGATATGTGTAAGCTTTAATATTTTAACCTCGATATTTCACAAGCATATGGGTTGTTCGCATAGTACCTAAGGTATTGATCCTACGAGGAGGTTAATCTAATCCTAAAATCTATAGCCAAAACTAATCGCAGAAATTCAAATTTAACTAAACTAAAATAATGTTGCGATTCAATCAATCGATTCAATCAAATAACTTAATTCAAGAATTAATCACGAAATCTTAACAAATCAGCATATTGCAACACACAAATCAAGAATCAACCTAAGGAACTACCAACTGAGAGAAAGGGGAAATTTTTACCTATCTTCAATACTATTCTAATTAATTATGACATGTCGGATTATTGGTCCTAGACTATCCTAGGGTCGATTACTCTCTCTTGAGTTATAACCAAAAGCCCTAAATTATAAACCCCTAATCAGATTATGGAAAATTAAAATTTCTCAATTTCCAATTTATCCAAACCATAATTAGATATGAAGTTTTCCATTAGACTACCGAAAACTTATGTGAGATCTCTTTTCACACAATTACCGATTTGATTGATTTCTCATTCTTATTAAATCACCTAACTCTCATTAGCTCAATTTAATTATTTTTTATTCGATTCACCCTCTTAGTCTATCACTGAATTATACAAGTGCAGAAATCAATCACAATGAATCTAAATAACATAAACAATCTGATTTTTATTGAATCAAAGATAAAAAAAACCCGAGGGTAAGTTTAGACATTCCTTAACATTCATAAAATCCTATCTCAACAACTATCCCAATTCTATACATAAATAAAATTGAAATACACTGAAAACTAGATTTGAACGGATGACGGAGGCAGCAACATCAGAAAACCTCCTGTTCTGGGAAGTACTTCTTATAAACTTTTTCTCCACATCTCTCTTCCTTCATCTCTTTCTCAATCTCATGATGAACTCTCTCTAAGGTTTCTTGATGGTGGCTGATGCAAGGAGCTTTCTTTTTTCCTCTTTTGTCTTGTTCCTTTTATACTTAATGTGTTTGTGGTAGCCTTAGGGTTTTTTCGGGGTTGACAAGGTCTGGAAAACTCTTAAATTTTGACTTTTCTGTGTCTGTGTGTTTGTTCGACGTAGGCCACGATCATGGCCCAAATGTAAATTGTCTATTACGATTGTGGCTTGGCAAATTTGATGCTTCTGTCATAATCGTGGAAATTTTTCCACGATCATGGGTTATCTCCCTCACTTTTGTCACGATCGTGGGTCGTTGTTTCTGTCCAAGTCTTTTTGAAACTTCTCCGTTCTTCGCTGTTGACCCTGAAACACTAACAAACACATTAAGGTACCTTAAAGACATAATAATTAAGCTCAAATGCTTGTACTAACTCATAAAAACACTTAAACCTAAATAGTTCACAAACTAACACAATTATACCAAAAACACATACTAAACAATCGTATAAACAGATAAACACATGTCAAACTATATCTTAAAACACGATGCATTTCACACTTATCAACATTTTAGTGAGAGACTCAAAGAACATTAGAATTGCACTGAGCATACGACTAATATGCGAACTTGGAATGGATTAAGATTAAGATTGAGCAAAAAATAAATAGTTGATAAAGATTTGCAACAAGAAATTGTAAAGCAGAAAGAATGTTGGAGACAAGTTTTTATAAGAATAGTTTCTGTTGTGAAATATCTTACTAAATATAATTTAGTTTTTCGAGGATCCAATAAGAAACTTTACCAAGATAGTAATGATAATTTTTTAGGATTGATTAAGATGATTTTTGGATTTGATGTAATAATGTAGGATCATGTCAGACATATTCAAAATCATGAAATTCATTATCATTATCTTGGTGACAAAATTCAAAATGAATTGATTTCTCTATTAGCCTATAATTTTAAAAGTTCTATCATAGCGATCATTAAATAGGTGAAATAATTTTCTATTATTCTTGATTGTACCCCAGATTTGAGTCATTAAGAACAAATGAGTTTGTTAGTACGATGTGTGAATATGTTAAATAAAAAAATAAAAATAGAGGAGTACCTTTTAGAGTTCTTGAAATTAGATGACACATCTCGATTGGGACTTTTCAATAAATTATTGAATGCATTTAAGTCTCTTAATCTTAATGGTTCGAATATGAAGGGAAAACACCAAGGGGTTAAAAAATGATTACTTGAAATAAATCCAAGAGCATTATATATGTCATGTGCTTATCACAATCTTAATCTTACTCTTAGTGATATGACACATTCTTCTGTTAAAGTTGTTTTTTTTTTGGAGTTGTGCAATGCATATATGCATTATTTTCAAGTTCTCCTAAAAGGTGAAAGTTTTACTTAATAATGTTTTAGGCTTAACCATGAAATCATTGTTTACACTCGTCAAGAGAGTCAAACAAAAAGTTTTAAGACTATTAGCTTTCAAGCTCCTCAAATAAGATTGGCTTTGATGGAATTATCTAGATCTTGTGATGATGCCAAGTCAAAGAGTGAAGCAGAAAGCTTGGTTAGTGTACTTGAGAGTTTTGAATTTTTGTACTTGGTATGGTTATTTAGTATCATATTTTATTCGCTATTAATATGGTGAGTAAAAAGTTGCAATCTAAATATATGTGCATTAATGCTACCATAAAGCAATTAGAAGGTGTGATGGTATTTTTTGAGAAACATAGAGATGAAAGGTTTAGCTCTAGTATGAATATTGCCAAAAGTCTTGAGCTTGAGATGAATATAGAGCCTACATTTCCAACTAGACGTTGTATTATTAGGAAAAGACAATTTGATGAAATTAACCATAATAGAGAAATACAATTAACTGAGGATTCTTTCAGAGTTTATTACTTTCTAGTTGTTGTGAATATGGCATTTACTTTGTTAAAGAATAGATTTGAATAATTAATGACATTTGATAATATTTTTAGATTCTTATTTTATTCAAAGAAGTTAAGGTTATTGGATGATAATGCATTAAGAGAATGTTACATTAATTTTATGACGACTTTTTCTCATGATAATGTGTCAGATGTGGATTTTGATGATCTTTTTTTTTGAATTAAAAGTATTGCAATTGACTTTGCCAAATGAGTTAATGTCATCAGTTGAAATTTTAGAATATGTTAAAGCTGTAGATTGTTATCCAAACGTTTCAATTGCTTACTATACCTGTGACTGTAGCATCAACTAAGAGAAGTTTTTCAAAGTTAAAATTATTGAAAACCTACTTGAGGTCATTAATGTCACAAGAAAGGTTAAATGGTTTAGCTATGTTATGTATTAAGAAGGATATGTTGGAAAATATTGATTTTGATAATATTATTAATGATTTTCCATCTAGAAATGCACGGAGAAATTATTTTTCGTAAATCATAATCCTGTGTATTTGTTAGTGTAATTTTCTTAATGATTTGTAATCTAATATTGTTGTTTGATTGCTACTATTGCTATTTTGTTGTTACTATTACTATTTTTAGTTATTTGTTGTTAATGATATTTGTAAGATATTATTAGCTAATGATATAATCATTTAATATTTGGTTGAGTATGTAGACTTATAAATTGAGTCATTTATTTTTCATACAAACATGTAAACTTTAAGTTTATATGTTTGTATATTTTCGATTTATTGGGGCCCTTTTTTTTTTATTTCACCTAAGGCCTATAAAATGATAGGAATGACCCTGGGTTTACTCTGTAGTTAGAAGTCTCACACCTTTCACTGTTAAAAATTAAAAACAGTATGAAGTTTCACTTCTTTCTAGTTACATCATTCGCCCTTCCCATCCTAGTCAAAACTCTCCTCCACCAAAAGCCATAACCCCAACACCAAAGTCTTCCCCTCTAATCTCTCCCTCCTCATAGGCTCTCAAAATAACGACACTGACTTAGACCACGACCTCAACGATGATGAGTCCTTGCAATCATAGGACGAAGACAACAATCTCAAGAATGACAATGTATTACCTAATGACAATGACGATGAAAACCTCCCCTGTGTGTGTCCTTCCTCCACCTTTGTGCCTACTGGCATCCCCTCCTCCTTTGTTGTTACTGTCACTGTCATGGAAATGTGGTTTATGAGTGGGGATCCTACTTGTGCTTGTTTCCCACTTCTAGATAGGATAGGAAGAAAAGCTATTACAACGTCATATGAAAAGTGTGGTAGGTTTTTTTTCATTAAATTCTAGTTGTAGAGAAAATTTTGAAAGCAAGTAATAGGAAGGACTTAAAAAGCAATAGTAGAAAATGAAGAAACAGAGAAGCATCTGAAACAGGATGAAGAAATTGAAGCACAGAAGACTCAGAGATGTAGAAGACACAAAAGATGTTGAGACGCTGAGCTTGTTTTTGTAAAAAAACATGTTTTAAAAACGTACGAAAATGTGGTTGTTTTTCAATTTCGTAAAGTTATTATGGTTTATTATTCGACCAAAAACATTATTTTGCGATGTTTCCTTTTTCATAACAATGACAACAAGAAATGGAAGAAGAAAAAGGAACCAAACAAGCCTTTAATGTTTTAGTTCCATTTTTTATTTATATTACAAATTATAATATGATTATTTATAATTACTACCCAAGAGAATCAACACTATAACAGAAATCACATTTGGCTACGAAAAAAATTGTTGCTAAAAGTCCAACTATTAGCGACGATTTATATTCTGCATCAAAAATATCACCAAATCTTCGTAACTGAAAATTATAGGTGACATTTTCAACTAATCGTCACTAATAGATTTTTCCTATGCTTTATTTTTATGGAGAAAAACTATTCGTGATGTATTGAGAAATTGTAGCCAATAATTTTTAGCTATGCTTAGTTTTCGTAGCTAAATATTATTAGCTACGTTTACGAGAAATGTAACCAAACTTTTTAATTAGGTTTCTAGAAACGTAGAAAGTAGTGAAATATTTTTAGCTACATTTTTGAAAACGTAGTTAAAAAGTTTTACTTACGTTTTTTAAAACATAGCCAAATGTTTTTAGTTAGTTTCCTTTTATAAAATGTAGTCAAAATTTTAGTATACATTTTAAGAAAATCATTAGGGATGAAAAATGTGGCTCGGCCGGCCTAGCATTGCCAGGGTTGACCGAGCCATAGGTTGAGATTGCTAGGCCCAATAAGAAGGTACAAATTGATGTCATTTTTTAAAAAGCCCACCCGTGGCCTGTTAGGCTAGATGCTGGGCCATGGGTTAAGTAGCCCCCGATTTGTCTGGTCATGGGTCGGGTAGCCCGTAGGTGAAAGCGAGGCAGGGAAGGAGCGCGCTTGGGCCTAGCTTGACCCATTGCCATCCTTAAAAATCATATACCATATTAAATTATAATTATTTGTCACATTTTTAATCCATGTTATTGTATATAATATTTATATTTTTTACTTTTAATTTATTATAAAAATTAATAATTTGAAGCATTATATATAAAAAATAATATCATTGAATTTGTTGATGTAGAAGATTTTAATTACAACTTCAAAAATACTTATATACAAAATAATAAATGTAGAGAATAGTTTAATCACTCAGTCTCGTTTTATTTTCATTGCTTATATAATCTGGACCAAGTAATTCTTTTAGGTACTTTTCATATTTGACCAACTTTTTTTAAGCAACTTGTTTTCCTTTTCAATATGTTGAGTGTGTGCTGGTCTTGATGAGGATGAAGTAGTTGGCTTAGGACCAAATATAAGACCTTTGATATATTTGGATCGTGTACCTAACACCTTATTGCAAATGTCTTCTACATTTGTCTCATTTCCCTCATACATTGATGTTTGTAATAATTTTTGCATCTTATTTTAAAATTAAAAAAATAGAATTCAATGCAAATATTATTAGTTAGAACTACAAAAATAATTAAACTTAAAATTTAAACAAACATTTATACTTACACAACTATTTTGCCTTCTTTAGACATCCACTCTTGACCTTTCTTATAGTGAGTGAGTTTATAGAGTTTGATCCTATCATACTTTTGTCCATGTAGCTCCTTCTCACTTTGTTTTATGAAAAAAAAACACAATGCACAATAAATAATATAATATTTATTGATATAATTATAACTTGCAAATGAATATCTTTGATATTTATTTTGCACGATAACAAATGATTTGGAGCCTTAGCTGTGAGAAGTTTTCATTTGTCCTATGTTCACCTTGCCCTTCTCACATTTTTCCTAAATGAAGAAAAAAGATAGTCATTAAATCATCTAAAATGATTCATGGAAGCAAATATGAAGGGAAAGAAAACAAACCTGAATGTTAGGAGATGCTCAATAATCACACAGATTGTTTCAATTTTCTAGACACATTCATTTCAGAACATGTCCCCTTGCCTTCGTATCAGAAGGAAAAGATTTGTAATACTGATGCAGTCGATAACAACAATCCCTATTCCTTTGTTTCATCTGTAAACAATAAATAAAGTGTAATTAATATTAAAATAAGTGAAACAATATTGCAAATAGTTAATAAGTTAAAATTTTATCAAAACTTTATCTAAAGCATTTTCAAGCAAGTTGTCTTCCTTTAACTCGTTAGCATGCTTTAGGCAAGGTAATTATGTTCTAGCAATTATCCTTAACTCACTAGACAATTTTGTTAACTAAATCTTGTCTAGAGGACAACATTGCCAAGTATCAATATGTACTGACAACTTGCTTGTCATTACAACATTCATTTGTTGCAACTCACAATCTCTAGTTATACCTTTACCTCTTTTTCTTATGTTGGTATTAGAACCTGACAACAAATTAATAATGATAAGAAAATCCACATTAAATATGTAAATATATATTTGAGCATAAGTTTATTTGTTAGTGTTAAAGATTAACAAACTTGTAGATCCCTCTATACTAGTTGAGGTAGATGGAGGTTGTTGCTGACTTGCTTCATTAATAGATGAGGTCAATTATCGTTGTTGGGTAGGAACTGATTGATCTGATTATTATTGGCTAGGAACAATTTTGATATTTGTCACCTTCTTCCTTTTATTTCTACTAGTTGCTATTATAATGGATATCTATAATTCAAACATCAACAATCTGCATTAATATAACTCAATCATCAACAATCTGAATAACTCAATTATCAACAATCAACATTAAAATAACTTAATCATCAACAATCTGCATTAACATAACTCAAACATCAACAATACATATTAACATAAGTCAATCATCAACAATCCTCATTAATATAACTCAATCATCAACAATTTGCATTAACATAACTCAAACATCAATAATTCGCATTAACATAAGTCAAACATTAACAATCCACATTAACATAACTCAAGCATCAACAATATACATTAACATAAATGTTACTAACATTACATTTCAAACAATATAAAGAACATTTTTATTACCTTCAATTATCATGGTCAAGATCTTGAAAATCATCATCATTAATGCATTATGATCGACTCTTCTTCATTATTATATTCAACCAAAGTATCATCATTATCATATAATTCATCCTCAATATAGTCTTCATCCCTTTCTACAACAAGATTGGCCTACACTTATGTTTTTTTAGTATATTAGGATCAAAATCTCTCCCATGGAATGTGATATGTTTGTAACTCCTAATTGTAAGGCTCCATGATTTAGCTCCAATTCAATCTCGTGATATACTTCATTACCATCTTCACTCATTAGATCATTTTTCCTTTCACAAAAATCCAAGAGATTTCAATGTTGAAACTTTTGAACAACTTTCTAATTGCTGCAATACAGTGTCGTTGAGGTCGAATACTTGTTTCACCTGACTTGTAAGGACAAAAGGGTCATTATCATACCATGTGTTACTAACATTGATGCTAGTAATATTGTCATTCACTTTAAGTCACTAGGATTAAACCATTTGCACTGAAATAGAACATCCTTTTATGCAAAACTAATAGAGAGTTGAGGTTAATAATATACAACATTTCAATTGTTATATTAACGCATAATGAGCAGTAACTACGATTTAATTTTTATTTCAAAAAATAACTCATTTAGTAATGTCAAATATTTTAAATTCTTTGCATTAATATTTAGTTAAGTTCTCTAATTTTGAAAAAGTAATTTGTAATATCTTTTCATTTAAAAATGACATCGCATATTAAAAATAAAGAATTTTTGTATATGATTATTTTTAAAGAAATGTTCTAGACTAATATATTACATTTTAAAAAGGTTTGAGACAATCAAAATAATTAAAGTTTTGGCATTAAAATAAGCCCTTGTTTTCTAATGAGTAATAAAAAGATAAAAATGGAGCTACAATCTCAATTTCATAACTTTTACTTCTTTAATTACTATCAATGTTATGAATACTATACCAACATCAGTACTAGGTTTAGTTATGATATAGTAGTGTTTTGGTATTGGTTAATATCGGTTACTGTTTTGGGTAATTTTTAAAATTATAAAATGGTCCCTAAATTTTTTAA
>JAOQMP010000208.1:22414106-22425281 GCA_027563575.1 Erythroxylum pedicellare | reverse complement strand
TCACAACACCTTTATCTGAGCATGCATTTTATGAAATGCATCAAATATAGAATATCCTATGCATAACAGTCACATGTGTTGTACAATTAGAATCTCATAATCATCAGACCTATGTTCGGCATTCAACTTTCGTTGAGAATACAATATCATTCAGAGTTTTATAGCAATCAGAACACTTCCAATACATTCCCGAATATTAACTCCTCAGACTTTAAGTCCGAAATTCATAAACAAATGACAAACAATTAATAATTAGAAGTCAAACAAATTTAATCAATCCTAGGAAAATCATCTAGGTTGACTTATAGTATGCTCCAATATGCTATTGCCTGGATGTTCTGGCAATATCTGATTGGCATCCAATGTGCTCCTCTATATCATTCCAAACACATTGACATATATCACACTTTTGCACAAATGTATAAATATTCCTTTATGCACATCTATATACCGAACATGCACAATGCATGTTCAATGACAATCCCAAGTATCTTATCAAATTCTTATCACCATATCATTCAAATATCAAAAGCCTTATAAATAAAATTAGTACTTAGGTTTTGGACCACAATGAAACAATGTAAAGTTAATTTCATAACTCAATCGATCATTTTAGACTTTTCTAATAATATGCTTTCAGGTCAACTTTGCACATTCATTCTGATAATGTAAAAGACACAATTAGGCAACGCTTCCTTCTAGAAAATTGTTCTCCAATGTATTAAGTTTCTAATGACACCAAAATCATTCAGTTTGGTTCAGTATTTTGAAAGTTATACCTAAACATTTTCGGACTATTCTCATTCTAAAACAGTACCCTATACTCAACTTCCATCCAGAAATTAAAAGTCTTAGAGACTAAATTAAAATTTTATTTCTTCAAAAAATCTATATCCCCATGTGTCTAGTTTACTCCAAAATAAAAATAATCACATTTAGAAATCTACAGATCAAGATATAACCGAAATACCAAAGCATGTTCGGTGAAACCATCCCGGTTATCATATTCTAGTACTCCTCAATATTTTCATCCTAAAATTCATTAACCCCATTAATTAAATAAATTAAGTAATATTCATGAAAAATAACTCACGGTTGTACAAGACTAATGGGCATGCAACAAAAAACTCATGCCTGTGCACACCAATGAAATGAAATCACGGAGGCGAGACTTCAATGCACGACCGTGCACATCAAATTAGATCTGTCCCATATTTTTCACTCAATCTCTCACAAATTATTTCCGATGGCTATGATTTTTTCGTGGAGTTGTAGATTAGTGTGTTAAGACTCCAATGGTTTAAGAATCTAGTCATTTGGACATCAGGTGAAGAAGTTATAATAAAAAGATTGAAGGATGTTCATAACAAACTCTTCCAGAAAAACAGTTGAATATCGCAATCGTGTCGCGATCATTCTGAAGCATGATTGTGACTCGCGATCTTCTCGCTTCTCTTTTTCATCGAATATTTTTCCTTCTTATCCTTCCATTTTTTTTTCCAGAAACCCATTTTTCTTCTTCTTCTTTCTTTTTTCTTTTCTAGAATTTCTAATTCCCACCTTATTCAACTAACACATTTAAGGCTTAAACCAACCTATCTACTTCCCTTTCAGTTAAACTCAACACAATTGAATCAAAATCTAAGAGTTAAACATAATCATCAGAAATCTGAAACTACACATTCACTTCCTCTCTCTACTGTGTGTTTTCATTCTTATTGCACTTCCATATACTTTTCCTAATCACAATTTCAATGATTCTTCAAGCTCGAAACTCCTTTCAACACAATCTTGTGACATATTAATCTCCAAATATGCAAAAAAAAAAACATATCCAAATTTTCATCCTTCATTCACAATATACATGCAAAATGATATAAATTAAAACACGATATTTATTTCAATGCACAAATTAGGAAACCATTTAGTACTTACTTGTTTACACTCTAACTCTTCAAAATTACATGAAACCTAATCAACAAGTTATACGATGATGAAGAAAGTGGAAGAGAATTTCAGTGTTGAATGTTTCAATGAATAACACAGCTTCAGTATCTCTTCCTAACCAAAACATGATCTACGTGTGCTCTATAATTCATAGCCACATGTAAACATGGATGTAAGCCACATGTCACCATACATGTAAGCCATTTGTCACTATTTAATTAGTCCATGTGTCACACTATAATTGGTCCATTTGTCAATATTTTCTTAGTCTAAAATACCCCAAATGTTTTTTAAGAAAATTTTCCTAAAGTTTACCAAAAATTTCGAAATGAATCTAAATATTCTCCAAATAAATTTTCACCACAAATAATCCACAATTTATATTTCAATCACATTAATAACTTAATTATACCCGAAAAATGTCAATGAATGCATGTACAATCATATTCGTGCGCAAAAATTAATATTCTCATGTACATGTGTATGCCATAATTAACTTATACACGATATGCATTTCCTAATGTCTTAGTAATTTTTCTCATTTACACTATTCTAGCCTTAACATGGGTAACGGGATGTTACACTCCGATACCAAAAATGTAACACCCCATTCCCATTTGACATATGCACGTGCATCTATCGGATAGACGTGTACATGCCTGACAGAAATGACACGTTAACTATCTCACCTTTACTATACATAACATGGCATCATAAACTAAACCATCAATCACACATTTTCTTAAACCCAAAATGTTATCATATTATATCAAAAACTATAATTTACATTGTTTCATGTAATACGATATCATCCATATTTATACAACATTATCCTATGAACATAAACAATTCAGTCTCCACGAAAAAATACAAAACATGATAGCAACAACTAAGTCTTCAATTCCTAGCTGACCAGCTTATGAGCCATATCTGACTTTAACAGTTGCACAAAATATGCTTCTACGGAGTCTTAAAAGCTAGGTCGTCTCACTCTCAAACTTGAAAAGCAATGGTGCAATTTTGATGAGTTTTGCGAACTCAGCAAAGTAACCATCATCGATGGTTCACTCATGTCAGAAAAAAGATCAATTGTATAGCATGTAATCATACAGTTCAATCCACTTGACAAGTATCACAAATATATCACTTCTCAGTTAAAATGTTCAATCATATAAGAACATTCACACAGCTTTGCAAATCATTCAATGAATTCAAATTATATGCAGATGCGATATGTATGAGACTCACATTTATTTTTATATTGTTGTGACTGTGTGCTTTTACAATATCCCAAATTATCGGGTTCAGTCAGTCAATTTGTCCCTTATCTATTGCAGATATAGGACTCATTGATCACAGTGAGCCATTGAATCAAACCACATATGTGGGAGCTTAAAGCTCTTATCTGTAATAGTATCAGTAGCAACATCAGTCACAACTTATTTATATTACATGCATTGGAATGAAATGCATGTCACAATTCAATAATCAAATTCAATCATTTTCTTTTGCAATTATTATGACAGTTTAACAGTCACAGTATCAATCATAGTAACAATTTATAGTAGCAGTAGTCAACGGACTAGGATCGGCATTCAACTTTTTAGTTGAGAATTAAAAAAACATATAGGCAATCTCATTCACATACAAATAGCACGTCCAATATCATTCTCATGCATCAAAATGCCTCGGAAAAATATTGTCCGGAATCCAGTACACAATCAACACAATTCAGTACAGTTCAATAAGATAGCTATATAGTTCAATAATGTACAAAACAATAAGGTGAGACCATCTTAGGTTACTCATAGTATGCTCCAAATAGCTATTGCCTTGAAGTCCCGGCAATGTCTGGATGTTGTCTCTCAATACGCTCCTCTATACATACAATACATACACATATCACAATATTGCACAATTATGTATTCATTAAGGCACATTCATGTATATTGAATATGTACAATGCATGTTCATGACAATTTTGGATTTCTTATCATTAATCTTGTCACAATAATCATTCGAATATCCATATTCAATTGATTAACTCAGATTTGTTTAAAGGTACACTTTCAGGTCCATTTTGCACAATTACTTTCATAAGGAAAGTGAAGGAATTTGGTAACACTTCCTTCTAACAAATTATTCTCCTATGTCTTAAGCCTCTATTGATACTAAGAAAATTCAATTTGGTTCATTATTCTATGAGTTATGCTCAAAATACCACAGACTATGTACATTTGAAATTTTGGCTAATGCATGATCATGCATTCAAGTTGTACAACCCATATCTCTCAATTACAATATCGAAAAGTTACAAAATTTATGTCAATTTAAAGCTAAGAGAATAAGATAAAACTTTGGTGTAGAAACCTTAGCCTAATTCGGTCTAAATCAATATATTTTATTCAACAACAATAGGACATGATTTCTGTCCCTGGTAGTGCTACAGCCTAAGCCAAGACTCAATTTCATGGTAATTTTGAAAGTCTTAGAGATAGAATTAAAATTCTACTTCTTTAAGAAAGTTGTATACATATGTCTCTAGTTTAATCTGAATTAAGAAACAACTCATTTAGAAATCCAAAGATCAGGTTATCATTAAAATACCGAAGTATGTTCAAAAAAATTCTCCAGTTCATAATATTCCAAAAGACTTCCTGACTTTCATCCTGTCAATCATTTTCAAATCAATTCAGATAGCTCTAAATTTTCATAAGAGAAATAAAAATGTCTTAGGAATCTATTGGTTCATATTTCAAGTCATTTGAAGTTCAGATGAAGAAGTTATAGCTAAAAGACTTAAAGTTGTTCAGTAAAATACTCTAGTTAATAAACTCATATATGCAAACCATCACCTTTTCTCTCTCTAAAACGCAGGTCTTCATCTTCTTCACCAAAAACCAGAATTTTCCCACTTTTACACTTCATAACTACTACATCCATTGCATAAACTAACTTTCCTACTCTCCTTTCAACTCAACAACTCACAACAAATTCAAAATCCAAGATTCACACTTAATCATCAAAATCCGATTCTTATACATGTAACTTCCAGTTTTTGTATTTTGTTTCACTTTCTACATTCATCTGATACACTTTTTTTCCATTTTTTCTACTCTTTCATTTCATCATAAATTTATCGTTTTATCAACTCTAATTCATGACCTCACCAAATCTTCATTTCATATCATTAAACTCATTTAAACTCATTTCCACAAATTCATGTGTGAACAGTAAAATCACTATATTCAGATTTCTCTAAATGAAAACAGAATATATATTTCTACATCAACCTTCTAGTACTTTTACATATCCATTTTAACCTTAATTCAAGTAACAGGATGTTATATTAAGTAAGTTTGGTTACCCTCAATTCATCAATCATACACTCATCAATCCTTTCCCAATTCTCATTCAATCATATCTATTTCATTTATTATATCCTTTGGATTACATTTGTATTCATAAGAATACCCTTATTCCATTAACAACTCATACTTCCCAAATTCATATACATTGATGAAAAAAATTCATTCCTTAATTTATAACCTCAATAAACAACTTAAACTTATCAAGCAACTTTTTAAGTTCATTTCAAGCCCCAATCATATCCTAATGCACCAAAGTAAAGCAACTTACCCTTATATGGTTTAAACATCACACAAAGCACATTTTTTTCACTTCTAAGCATTGCCCAAGATTGTGGGAAGGGAGCTTATCCCACATAAGCTCCCTTCCCACGATCATGGGATAGGTAAATCGAAGGTACTTCTTCATTTTCCTTCAACATTTTTCCAGCTTTTGAAATCTTCATACCAAATTCAACACATCTTCATCATAGTCCATTACTTATACCACAATGATATCTTAATTATACTTCAAATTCTCATCAATTCCATATTCAATTCCAATTCAAATCATTCATTTGGTAGCTCGCAAATTATGGTGTTTTATGTATGAAAATCAAAACAAAACTATCATTCATTGATCATACATATAGTCCTAGTTCTTTCCCATTTCAAGATCACTATATTAGCACTTTTCTTTAACATAAATTCACCTTCATTATACCTGAAAATCTAATCTAATTCATCCATAAAATAACCTATGATTTTTGATTTTTTATACATCAAGAAACAAGCACAAAAGTGTCCAAGTTCATACATCATATTCCAGCACACTTCGTCATCGACATCATATACAATGTATCCCCAATTCAATCATCATAAACTTTCTATTACCACATGCCATAAAGATCAATCTTTTACTTACTTGTGTAGCTTAAATTCCAGCTTAAAGATCAAGCTAATTCAGCTTTCCACGTGTTGGACCCCTTTTTGGAGCCCAACTACGGAACCATAAAGCGTGAGCGTATTCCAATAAAATCTCCTCAACCGTCATCGGTTCATTTTCATTCTCATAATATCCTAAAAATTTCCTTTTTTGATCAATTGGCATACTACAACTTATTCTTATGATCATGTCCCTAATCATATTGTACCAGTCAAATTTCTCCGAAAGCCATGAAGGGTTCCCCATGACGAGCTACTGTTTCGCTGCGGCGAACAAATGGGATTCAGCCAGATGACCCTTCGGGTGAAGTTTGCTATGGCGAAGTCTCCACTGAAAGCCAAAGTCCCCTAAGGACAAATACGCCGCGACGAAGTTTGCAAAAAAATCACACCGAAATGCCTTCCATCTTTCCTAACTTTACTTTCACTCTAACTTGTCTCAAATTCACTTCCTCTGATGCAATTTAATTTCCTGACAATTCAACTATCAATATTGTCTCGTCAAATTCTCTAATCTCTTTTCATTTAATTCATTACTTACAACTAATTCTCATTTTTCACAATTTCATATCATTCCTTTTTCCATAACACATCTCACTTGTATATATAACAATAATTCACATTCAATAACCTCAAAAGTAAAGAGATTTTACAAATCTTTAATCACATGACAACATTTCATCATTTGCTTAATATAAAATACATATGGGTGCTCATGTTCGATGTGCTGTTAAAGCTACTCAAAAATCAAACTAACTTAGTACAAAAGCCAACTATCTTGTAGTTGCCAAATGCTTTTATGCTCTTGATCATTCGATATCATGCTCTTGATCTAAAGATGGGACGAATAAGGGGGGTGAGTTTTAAGCTCGTGGGTAAAAGTTTATAATGGAAAAATAAGCAAAACTTTTGAAATGTTCATTTGTCAATACAAAGTCTAATTGAATTTATAAAACATATTGTTCACTAATTCTTAACCAACATTAACAAATTTCAAATCATGTATGTATCAAACTTATTAACATATCATAGGGACATAAGCACATCAGAATGGATTTTAAATCCATGAACATGACGAGATACACATTTCCACATAATGGTCTTGTGTAGTCATAAACTTGACACACTATCGCAATCCCACATACTGATTTTACGTAGCCGTAAACTCGAGGAAGTCCATAAAGGAGCTCCATGCCACTAGCAGTTAGGCGGGAGAAGCCTTTTCTTGATCAACGTGCGCATGACATTCTTGAATGGATTACACCAAACCCACATAAAATGTAATTCATGAATCGAAAACAGTTTGCCCAAATGGCACCTTGTTGGAAACTTGTTTTTCATGCACATGAGATAGTTCGAAAAAAAACATTTCTGAAAACTGATTTCATAAACTTGCATCTTTAAAAAAATCATTTCAAAATCTTTTCATAAATCATCAATATAATTCATGTAGCAAACATATAAAAATTTCACAATCCATCCAAGAAGCAAATAAATGCAACATCTATGATGCAATTGAAACCATTAAGCTTCTTTTATTCAAAGAAAACAATGAGTGGCTTATTTACTCTATTATAAACATGTACCCACCTTAAGAATCCTTGCTTATAACTTGCTCAAAGATGCCTCTCCTCTTGATCTTCTTTCCTTCCTTGATTCCCTTTATCAATGACAAAAATCCCCATTCAATAGGAATACAATTTAAGGACCCATATATATAGCATATTCACTAAGATAAATGCTAAATAATCAAACTCTTCCAAAAGTGTAGACCTTCAAGTCAATTTTCCATGATCATTTATATCAGTTAAATGACAAAATTTGATAACACTTTCTTATATAAAAATGTTCCCCATTGTCTTAAGTTTCTAATGACACCAAAATTATTCAATTTAGTTAAGTACTCTAAAAGTTATACCCCAAACATGTTTGGGTTGTTCTTAGTCTAAAACAACATTCTATGTTCAACTTCCATTCAAAAATTAAAATCCTTGGAGATGGAATTAGAACTCTATTTCATCAGAAAAATTGTATCCTTATGTCTCTAGTTTAATCCAAATTAAAAATCATTCCATTTGGATAGCTACACAAAAATTTATGCCTAAAATATCAAGCATGCTCAGTGTTGAAAAATTGAGTTCTCCGCGGCCAAATCCAGAAGTTTGCCGCGACGAACTTGTCCAAAAACCTACTCCAAGAACACTTTTTGTCACCTTTTTCATCTTTTTACTTCCCACCTTTCACATATAACTCATCTTAACCCTAAACTATCTCTTCTACTTCATTTTAAACTTCATTTCAACCCAATATCATTGACAAATATATCAAGATCTATCTTTGATCATTAACCCTAAAAGAAAACATTTGCCTTTATCATTCATCAATAAATTTCCACACATAATCAACTTCATTTGACTTTCATTTAACCATACCCATGAAAGTTAAAGCATATCTTATTTGTTGAAGCTTCAAAATCTTCACAAAATCTAGCTTTTTCTCTTCTTTCTCTCCTCTCTCTTTTTCTCCCCCCAATTTTCGTGCTTCTCTCTTATCAAGCAAGACAAAAATTTTATTTCTTATAACTTATACTCTTAATAATCATACAATGTCCCTTTTGCCCTCCAATAAAAGCCTTATGTCTTTTAACCTTAAGTAACTTGCCAATTTCGCCCTTGAAACATTCTTCTAACATTAATGTTTTAATTCCACCAATTCATGCCATAAATCCTACTAACATAGGCATAATAATTAAACTCCCAAAAGCAAATCTATCAACACATTATAATTCATTTAAATCATTTTTAACTAGAAAAAAAGGCCAACATGTACAGATTATATCCTAGAGTCCACATTAATTTTTCACTGTCGGATACACGGTCACACTAGCTGTAGAATTTCTAATGTGCTGTGATGAATTGAGGCATACTGTCTCTACTTTGTTTTGTGCTATGGGCTGTATAGGAGGGTTTTGTAGTTGCGTAAATATTTTATGTTGTGTTAAGGAAAACTGTATATATTCTGTTCTGTATTATTGGTTGTATAGAAGGGATGGGAATCATGTATTTTAAGCGGAGTTATTGGGTTGAGGGACTTGAACTACTGGGGTGTTATGGGATTGAAGGGGTTATGCTCTGAACTGTAGCTACAATCTGTAACTCGACAACCTGACTATATGAAGATTGGGATGAAGTTAACGGAACTCCACATGCGCTTGCAGGTGGTTATGCTGGACCCGATCTTTGCAGGTGGCAACTGCCCTCCCTTCAGATTCCTTCTTGTACTAGCTTCCCTAAGGGGTCCGTATGCGTGTAGGATGGTTGGCTTTGCTTGTGTAAGCTGCTGATTTTGGTTTAGCTAAATTTGCACATTTAGGGTGTATAGGGATCATGGGGGGTGAACTTTGAATGTACCATTTTATTAGTTGTTGCCTTCCTTAGTCTTTTGATGTGATCTGGATGTCTAGTAAAGGGTTCTGGGTGTAATCGGATAAGGGCATTCATATACATATGTTTTGTAATGTTCCCGTTAGTCCTACAGGTAGCTATGCTTGTATTGCAAGTTTGAAATCAAGTTTCGGACGGCCTGATGCTTTTGCTATGGGGATTTTGGGGGAATTTTATTATTTCTTTACTAGCCTCACTGGTTGTAAAGGGGACGATGGGACTTTTACTGTGATGTATAATTTTGGGACAATCAGGGGTGCTTTGTTTTAGTAAATATGAGTTAGAGGAAGAAATGTGTTTCTGAAGTATTTGGAATGAACTGGGTGCTAGCTCCAGCCGATGGATGTAGAGTTGTGCTGTGGAGGTTGCCTGTGCGTTAGTCATTGTTTGTGATTAAGAGCTATTAAGAGCAAGTATGCTGTAGCTCCATGAAGGAATGATGAATCTGTAGTATATAGGAACGGCAGGGAATGTTGGAAACTTGCTGAATATTAGATATGCTTGTGTTGTAGTATTTAAATAAGGCTGATAATGGACCACAATCTGGCTTGGGGTATGCTCCAATGAAATTCTGTATACTCAATTTTTGTGCAATATACATTTTACATTGCATAAAAAAAAATTCAAGAGCAGATATATTGATTTCTTTCTTATAGAATAGTTCTTCATTGTTAAACTTTGTGAATGGAAAGGAAAATTGACATTTTATTTTCATGAAGCCAATAAGATTCAATCGAATATTTACACTCTCTAAATATGGGGATTGAATGTTAAGTCAAGAGGACTTTACGATTATTAATTTTAGTGACAATCAAATAATAATAATATTAAAAATAAATAAACTATTTTGATAAGTGTGTTAAATGTGCAGAAAAACACAAAAGAAGTAAAAAAACAGAAGAAGTGCAAAACACAGAAGAAGTGCAAAACATATAAGAAGTGGAAAACACAGAAGAAGCAGAAAATACAGAAAAAGTGAAAACACAGAAGAAGTGGAAAACACAGAAAAAGCGGAAAACACAGAAGAAGTGAAAAACATAGAAGAAGAGGAAAACACAGATGATACAAAGATGAAGATACGCTAGTACGTCGGACAGTTAGTTAGTTGGAGTTAGTTACAGAACTCAACTGAATAACGAGTTCTACAAGAATCAAGAAGCAGCTATCAAGAATCAAGAAGCAGTCAGAGACTTAGGTTATAAATACTAGTCGTTGTCGAGGATTGAACAATCTTTCAGCTTTCAAGTATTTACTTACAAAGAAAAATTCTATATTTAAAAGTGCGATACAAGATAGTAAACTCTAATGTAACAAAAAGCTTACAATATCTTTCTAGTGAGAGAAAGAAAAGGCTAAGAGCCTGGAGAGGCAAAGATAGCAGAAAGAATACTTTGTGTAAGAGACCTGAAAAA
The DNA here is from genome assembly GCA_027563575.1 of Erythroxylum pedicellare. Lineage (NCBI taxonomy): Eukaryota > Viridiplantae > Streptophyta > Magnoliopsida > Malpighiales > Erythroxylaceae > Erythroxylum > Erythroxylum pedicellare. The sequence goes on along the minus strand of JAOQMP010000208.1, from coordinate 22,414,187 downwards.
GCTATGGAAGGGAAGAAAGAATACTTGTAAAATTGTCGAAGTATAGTGAAATCTCAGACGAACTCTGAGGACTGGATGTAG